>PVKM010000109.1:0-147924 GCA_004027735.1 Carollia perspicillata | reverse complement strand
GGTAACAATGGCCATCATAAACAAAGCAACAAACAACAAGTGTTGGAGAGGTTGTGGAGAAAAGGGGACCCTAGTTCACTGTTGGTGGGATTGCAGACTGATACGACCACTATGGAAAACAGAATGTAATTTTCTAAGAAAACTAAAAATGGAACGGCCTTTTGACCCAGCAAATCCACTGCTAGGATTATATCCCAAGAACCCTGAGACACCATTTCAAAAGAACCTATGCACCCCAATGTTCATAGCAGCACAATTTACAATAGCCAAGTGTTGGAAGCAACCTAGGTGCCCATCAATAAATGAATGGATTAAAAAACTATAGTACATATACACAACAGAATTCTATGTGGCAGAAAGAAAGAAGGAGCTCCTACCCTTTGCAACAGCATGGATGGAACTGGAAAGCATTATGCTAAGTGAAATAAGCCAGGTGGTAAAAGACAAATACCATATGACCTCACCTTTAACAGAAACCTAAGCAACAAAACAAACAAGCGAGCAAAATATAACCAAAGACATTGAAATAGAAAACATGATGACAGTAACCAGAGGGGAGAAGGGAGGGAATTTCAGGGGGAAAAGGGAAGGGATTATAGGAACAAGTATAAAGGACACATGGACAAAAAATAAGGGGGGTGGAAATGGGAGGGAGGTGGGGAGCACTGTGGGGGTGGACTGGGACTGGGACGGGAGTAAAAGAATACTCACCTGGAATGTAGTAAGTATTTCCAAATGGAGAATACTATATAGGGATCTTGAACAACTTACTTAATCTTTCTAAGCATGTTTCCTTATCTGTCGGAAAGGAATATTACCAAGCTCACAGGTTATTAAATGGGATTTAAGAAAATATTTTAACCAATGTTCTAGTGCATAGTAAACAATAAATGGTAGTGGTGGTACTACTTCTTAATGAATTTGTTTTGGAGACCTGTGAAGATGAGTATCTCACAAGAACAGTTTTCAACTTCCAAGAAAGTCCTGTGAAGAAAGTGTGCTATTTTTCAAAATGGTATCACCCAAATGCTAGGATACAATTAGCTTTGTGAGACTGTAAGGGTATACCATTTGCTGGATTCCAAAGGAAAAGAATGTCAAAAAAAGAAGTTAGCTCATGAAGGGTTAAAGTGAGGGGAGGAAACAAGATGGGAACAGAATTAGAGATTGCTGGGAGTGGGTGAGAATTGCTGACAGTGAGAATGGCAAGGTTGAAAGAGCAATGCTATGCAGTAATGAATTCTTCTCCATTTGTAAGAAGGAAGTTTTTATATGTCTGCTGTATATATTTTCCAAACCAAAAATTGGCATACGGTCTGATGAATATGAGTATACTTATGGACACAATGGGACAAACTGAAATGAGGTCTGTCCCAGGAAATCTTGAATATATGGTTACTGCCTGGAAATGGTCTATTTTGAAAAGAACCCAACACAAGCATGGCTAAAGGACTGTACAGTTTCACAATAACCTCATAGAGCCTCTGGTTATGACTCACCCTGTATGATGGAGGCAGTATGGGCACATGACTCCTAAAAACTTTGAGCACATATAAAAAGTTACTTGGGCTCATCTTCTCTCTATTCATTCCACGAGCTCCTTCTGGTTTTATAAGGTCTCCAAAATCTGGACACCTTAGCAAAAGATAATCAGTCTTACCCTGAGTATCCTAGATCAGCTACTACTTAATTTAATACAGTTCAAGGGTTCTTTTGGACTATTTCATTACCTTTTATGGTAAAGAAGGACATAAAGTCCTTCAGTACTATATCATGTTCATGATTTAATATTCTTGAGATCCAATGGACAGCTAAGCAGAATTTTATGAACACTAGTTATAAAAATGGGGCTGGTTAGAAGAGTTAAAGGCCTCTTGCACTGATTTTGGCAGTTACAAGAGTTGGTGCTGTTAAGTTAGTCAAAGCTGGATGAGTTTGATCAATTTCCCTTCCTGGTGAAGGTTGCAGGTTTAAGAAAGGTAGAAGTCTATTTACTAGAATTCAAGACCAGGGTGTCAAAAGAGGTAGATGAAGAATAAAGTAGCTCTTAACTGTTATGTCTATTTTCCTTACAGGGATGTATTTTTCAAATAAAAATAAAAATGCAAAGACACACTAACAGGTACAGTCATCTAATTGTGACTGAGACTGAGGAGGCATTGTTGAATCAGAGGACCTGCCACTTCAGGGAAATGGCTATGTCTCCAGACTTAGTTGAGTAAGAACTTTAAAGTCATTCTGCTTTCCTCTCCAACTTTAGAAAAGAAAGGCCACCTTGTTGTTGTAGCTGGAGAGAACAGAGCCAACTATCAGGGCTGTCAGAGTGACAGTAATTAGCATGACTTAATCTAATTTGAATCTGGAACAGTTTACACCTCCTTACATAACCAAGGCTCCTTGGTTTCCTGGTTGGCCTCTTTCTAGGGAATAAGTTAGTGTGTATACTGCTGCTCAGAATTACTCACCTCAACCATGTCTTGGACCTCAGACTCCCACATTATTAGTATACATGGCACTGTGTGGTATGACTTGGAACTGGGAATACTAAATCCTTGGAAGACTCAGTCTATTACCTGGAGATGAGACGGAACTAGGCATTCAGGGCATACAGATGTCTGCATTAAGAGAGACTACAAAGAAAGCTAAGAGATTTTCCTTCCACCATAGTTTTCTCAATAGAAACAATGCATTAGCCTTGACTGGTATGGCTCAGTGGGTTGAGTGTTGTTCCACAAAGGTTGCAGGTTTGATTCCCAGTCAGGGCACATGCCTGGGTTGCAGGTCAGGTCCCCAGTTGAGGGCATGCAAGAGGTAAATGACTGATGTTTCTCTCATACATCAGTGTTTCTCCTCTTCCCTCTTTCTACCTCCCTTCCCTTCTCTTTAAAAAAAATAAATAACATTTTTTAATCAAGTATGGGTTACATAATGTACAGGAACATCCTATAAGGATAAACAAGATGAAAGGCCAAACTGCAGTGGACAGGGTCAATTTAGTACAACAAACCATTATGAAACTGAACATCCCTACTCATTCGCAACTTCTAGTCTATTAAGTGAAGGAGAGAAACACAAAAATAGAATTTAATATAAAGAAGAAAATAAGAAAATAGCTATGAATGACTAGTGATGGGGCATAGAGGAAGGCCATTTAATGTGGGAGTTAAAAGAAGGAAGAAGAGGACCACAACTAGCTCAAGGTCTGTGGCTTAGAGCCAACCAGACAACATAAATCAAAGACAGAATAAAAATCCAAGATGGTAGCGGAGTGAGTAGAAGATACACTAACCTCCTCCCAGGACCAATATGGAATTACAACTACATTGTGGAGAAATCATCCAGAATAAACAATTGAACAATAGCAGTTGAGAAGCCTTATAGCAGACAGAAGAAACAGCTTCACCACAACATGATGGGTACGAAGTGCAGGGGAGATGTGAGAGTGCTGGCTGGGCTCCCACAGGCAGCAGCTGAAGTGCTAGAGGAATATTTCAGTAGCTGGCGGGATCCCCCTGAGAAAAGTAGAGTCTGCTTCCCAGTCTACAGAACCAGAGCATGAAAAGTAGCCAGATAACATAAAATTGCAAAAAGTGTCAGGGTTTCTTTCTGCCAGGGATAGATAGATGGAGATGCAGAGAGCTGCTTAAAGGGCCGATGCATACATTTTAATTTGCAGCCACTTACCCTGGGCTCCAGCAAAAATAGGGCCGAGAGGACTAGAGATGCCCAAGGAGAGACTGTGACCGGTGGCTTTGGGGAGAGAACTGAGAGAGCAGCTGCCAGGATCCTGGTGCTGAGTTATCTCCCATACTGCAGAAGCTATCTTGCTCAGGCATACCACTCACCTCCCAGTGGAATCAGCCTAAGAGGAAGCAATAGCCCCACCCACAGAAATTACTCTGCCCTACCCAGTGATGCTTAAGCTGGACTGCTGATTACAAACTGACTAGATTAACAACTAAAGGAATCAGCCACAGATGGAGGATCCCTGGTAGTCTCAAACGGGCTGCCTAAGGCCAGATGGAGTCACCATCTGACATCACCAGAGGCAGATCCAGAACGAATTAAAAAAAGACAGTGAACCCGCACAACAGCATGTAAGACATGGTGGGCAGAGTGACTCTCAGTCAGCCAGCTGGAGGGAAGGACCCAGCAAAGAATAACCCAACAACAATCAAAACCCACTTACAACCACAGAGCCAACATAGACAGCATAAAGGGCATCCCAAAAGCATCAAGTTCAGGAGATAAAGGAGACTGCACCACTGAGTCCCACAGGTCTCCTACAACAGAAGGTCACATCACAAACACAGGGAGTCAAAGCAGATCAACTTAAGAAGCAAAAACAAACAAGAAGAGTCTCGCCTAAGAAGAGGAGACAAAAAAACAACCCCCACTGAAAAGAAAAGAGGAATCCCCAGAGAGATAGTGCTAAATGAAATAGAGGTGAGTAAATTATTAGACACTGACTTCAATACAATGGTTGTAAGGAAACTCCATAAGCTCAATGAGAACCACAAAGAACAATGGGAAGCTACAAGGAACTTTCTGAGAACTAAGAATGAAAAAGGACATAGAAACTATCAATAAGAGCCAGGAAGAAATGAAGAATACAATTTCTGAATTAAAGAAAATGTAGAAGAAATTAAAAACAAGCTAGATAAAGCAGAGGAGCAAATATGCAAGCAGGAGAACAAGGTAGAAAAAAATTCCCAGACAGAGCAAGAAAGTGAAAAAAGACTAAAAAAGAATGGAGAGGGGTTAAGAGAGCTGCAGGAAAACATGAAATGTAATAACATCTGTATCACAGGAATACCAAAAGGAGAAGAAGAGGAGCAAGGTATAGAAAACCTCTTTGAAGAAGTCTTGACAGAAAACTTTCCAAACTTGATGAAAGAAAAACTCACAGAAGTTGAGGAAGCATGGAGGGTCCCAATCAAGATGAACCCAAAGAGGCCCACTCCAAGACACATCATAATAAAAATGGCAAAATTTAAAGGTAAAGAGAGAATATTCAAGGCAGCAAGGAAAAAAACAACTAGTAACACAAAAGGGAGATCCATTAAGGCTAGCAGCTAATATCTCAACAGAAACACTATAAGCCAGGAAGGAATAGCAAGAAATATTCCAAGTTTTGAAAAGCAAAGGCCCTCAAACAAGACTATTTTACCCAGCAAGACTCTCATTTAAAATGGAAAGTGAAATAAGGAGCTTCTCAGACACAAAAATAAAAAAGGCTAAAAGAACACATCTCCAACAAACCAGCATTCCAAGAGAAGCTAAAGGGACTGCTTCAAGAATATGAAGAAAAAGAGACAGAGGAACATAATACCAAAGGGAAAAAATGGCAATGAGTAAGTACCTATCTATAGTAACCTTAAATGCAAATGGATTAAATGTTTCAATGGGAAAGCTGAATGGATGAGAAAACATGACCTGCATATATGCTGCCTACAAGAGACCCACCTCAGAAGAAAAGACCTACACAGACTGAAAATGAAGAGATAGAAAAAACATTCTAAGCAAAGAGACCTGAAAGAAAGCTGGGGTAGCAATACTCATATCAGATAAAACAGATTTCAAAACAAAGGCCATAAAAAGAGATAAAGGATAACACTATATAATATTTAAGAGAACAATCCATCAAGAAGATATAACCCTAGTAAACATATATACACCCAACACAGAAGCACCTAAATATATCAGGAAAATCTAGGAGGACTTCAAGAAAGATATCAACAGCAACAGACTCATAGTATAGGGGATTTTAACACCCCATTATCAACAATGGATAGATCTTCCAAGCAAAGAATCAGCAAGGATATTGTAGCACTGAACAACACTCTAGATGAAATGGATTTAACTGATATATACAAAATCTTTCACCACAAAGAAGCAAAATATACATTCTTTTCAAATGCACATGAAACAGTTTCAAAGAAAGACCACATGATAGGTCACAAAACAAGCTGTGACAAGCTCAAGAAAAATGAAATCATATCTTCTCAGATCACAACTGCTTGAAACTAGAAACCAACCTCAAGGAAAAAAATAAAAAACATTCAAATTCATGGAGACTGAATAATATGCTATTAAATAATGAATGGGTTAACAATGAGATCAAGGAAGAAATCAAAAAGTTTCTGGAAGCAAATGAAAATGAACACACAAGAACTCAAAACCTATGGGACCCACTAAGGCAGTCTGAGAGGAAAGTTATTAGCAATGAAGGCCTACCTAAAAAAGATGGAAACATTTCAAATAACCAACCTAACCCTACATCTACAAGAACTAGAGGAACAACAATAAACAGAGTTCAGAGCGAGTAGAAGGAAGGAAATAATCAAGATCAGAACAGAATTAAATGACACAGAGACTAAAAGATCAATTCAAAGGATCAATAAACTCAGGAGGTGGTTCTTTTAAAAGATAAATAAAATCAACAAATCTTTAACCAGGCTCTACAATAAGAAAGAGAAAGGACCGAAATAAATACAACCAGAAATGAAAGAGGAGAATTTACAACTGATACCCCAGAAATACAAAGGATTGTAAGAAATTACTACAAATAACTATATGCCAAGAAATTTGACAAATGACAGGCAAAATGGATAAATTTCTAAAAACACAAAATCTTACAAAACAGAATCAAGAAGCAGATAGCTGTAACAGATCAATAACAATAAGTGAAATTGAAGCAATAATCAAAAAACTCCCCCACACAAAAGCCCTGGACTAGATGGCTTCACAGGAGAATTTTACCAAACATTAGGGAAGAGCTAACTCCTATCCTTCTCATACTATTCCAAAAAATTCAAGAAGAGGGAAGATTCTCAAATTCTTTTTATGAGGCCAGTATTACCCTAATTCTAAAATCAGTCATACCCACAAAAAATAGAGAAAATTATAGGCCAATATTGGTAATGAACATAGATGCTAAAATCCTCAACCAAATACTGGCAAGCCAGATTCAGCAATACATTAAAAAGATCATATACCATGATGAAGTACGATTCATCCCAGGGATGCAAGGATGTTAATAATATTCACAAATCATTAAACATAATGTACCGCATACACAAAATAAAAGATAAAAATTGCATGATGATATCATTAGATGCTGAAAAAGCATCTGATAAAGTACAGCACCCATTTATGATAAAAACACACAACAAACTGGGAATAAAGGGAGCATTCCTCAACATAATAAAAGCCATATATGAGAGACCTACAGCCAATGTCATATTCAATGGGAAAAAAACTATAATTTTTCCCACTAAGATCAGGAACAGGACAAAGATGTCCGCTCTCACCACTACTATTCAACACAGTATTGGAAGTTCTAGCCACGCAATATGACAAGAAAAGAAGTAAAAGGCATCCAAATTGGAAAGGAGGAAGTAAAACTGTCATTGTTTGCAGATGACATGATAGTATACATAGAAAATCCTGCAGACTCCACCAAAAAACTACTCAACCTAATAAGTGAGTTTGGCAAAACAGTGGGATACAAAGTCAATACTCAGAAATCAAAGGCATTTTTGTACACCAACAATGAAATATCAGAAACAGAAACTAGGAAAAAAATCCCATTTGATATAGCAACAAGGAAAATAAGGTACCTAGGGATAAACTTAACCAAGCAGGCAAAATACAGGAACTCAGAAAACTATGGAACACTGAAGAAAGAAATTAAGCAAGATACAAATAAATAGAAGCATATACTGTGTTCATGGACTGGAAGAATCAACATCATTAAAATGTCCATACTTCCCAAAGCAATATATAGATTCAACACAATCCCTACTGAAATACCAATGACATATTTTGCAGATTTAGAACAAATACTTCAAAAATTTCTATGGAACCATAAATGACCCCAAATAGCCGCAGCACTCTTGAGAAAGAAGAACAAAGTAGGGGGGTCATAATACCTGATATCAAAGTATATTACAAGGCCACTGTAATCAAAACAGAATGGTACTGGCATAAGAACAGGCATGTAGATCAACAGAACAGAATAGAGAGCCCAGAAATAAACCCATGTCTACATGGTCAGTTACTATTTGACAAAGGGGGTAGAAGCAGAAAACAGTAAAAACAGCCTCTTCAACAAATGGTGCTGGGAGATCTGGAATAGTACATGCAAGAAAATGAAACTAGACCACCAACTTACACTATACATCAGAATAAACTCAAAATGGGTAGAATACTTAAACATAAGCCACAACACCATAAAAGTCTTAGAAGAAAACATAGGAAGTAAAATTTCAGATATCCCATGCAGCAATATTTTCACTGATACATCCTGTAGGGCAAGGGAATAAAGAATAAACAAAATGGGACTACATCAAATTAAAAAGTGTCTGCACAGCTAAAGAAATCATTATCAAAATGAAAAATGCACCAACTGTATGGGAAAACATATTTTCCAATGACACCTTGGACAAGGGTCTGATCTCCAAAATATATAAAGAACTCATACAACTCAACACCAGGAAGACAAATAATCCAATTAGAAAATGGGCAGAGGACATGAACAGACATTTCTCCAAGAAGGACAAACAGAGGGTCCATAGGCATATGCATCACTAGCCATCAGAGAGATGCAAATCAAAAGCACAATGAGATACTGACTCACACCAGTCAGAATGGCCATCGTTAACAAATCAACAACGAAGAAGTGCTAGTGAGGATGTGGAGAAAAGGGAACCCTAGTACACTACTGGTAGGAATGCAGACTGGTGCAGCCACTGTGGAAAACAATATGGAATTTCCTAAAAAACCTAAAGATGGAACAACCTCTTGATCCAGTGATCCCATTCATGTTTCAGGACACCCTAAGAATCCCAAAACACCAATTCAAAAGAACTTATGTACTCCAATGTTCATAGCAGTGTTATTTACAATAGCCAAGTGCTGGAAACAGCCTAAGTGTCAACTGGTAAATGAGTGGATTCTTACACAATGGAATACTACACAGCAGAAAGAAAGAAGGAGCTCCTACCCTTCACAACAGCATGGTTGGAACTGGAGAGTATTATGCTAAGTGAAATAAGCTAGCTTGGAAAGACAAATACCATATGATCTCACCTATAAGTGGAACCTAATGAACAAAACAAGCAAGCAAGCAAAATAGAACAAGAGACATGGAAACAAGGAACAGGCTGACAGTGACCAGAGGGGTGGGGAGGAGGATAACGGAGGAAAGATGGGGAAGGGTCTAGTCAAGGAACATGTATAAAGGACTCATGCTAATGGAAAACAGAGTGGGGAATGACTGAGGGGGGCAGGACAGGGGAGAGCAAGGGGGGGATTGGGACAACTGTAATAGAACAATAATAAAAGAAAAAAAAATAAAATGAAGGGGGAAGGCTAGAAAGCCCCTGGTCAAAGAGCCCAAGAACACCATTGCTTTTAACCTTTTTAGGTGGCAAAGGCTTTGACAACGTGGATAGCTCTCTTTCTCAGCACATTACCACTCACCCACCCACCCACCGACCCATATATATACCCTTACAGAAGTTTTGATTTGGTGGAGAAGCAGAAAAGCAAATGTGTACAATACCCAGCAGGGTGCCCATCATGTAAGTCATCAGCAAATATAATTGCTCTTGATTTCTCCTCAGAAGCTCTACCTAAATCTCAGCAATCAGATTGTACACTCTCCATAGTTAAGAAAAAACTAGAAATCTCCAAAGTATACCTTGGAGGCAAAAACACAGAAGTTACTCTGCAGGGCTTTGTCAGTGTATGGTGACAGAACTCTCCAAAATCCAATTGGTCATGGCATAGCCCTTCTCTTTGGATGAATAGTGTGAGCCTAACATGAACTTCTAGATCATCATCCACATTATTCAGTAAAATGTCAAACTCTACCATTTCTTTCCTATGCTATTATGTGTACCTATTCTTTCCTCTCAAACCTAACTGCACAGCTATTCCTTATGTAGACCAGAGTTCTCTATGGGCTAATCTATTCAACAAAGTTCTATATTTTTCAACAAAGACTCTGTTTTAAATGTAACCGATCTGCCACTCTGATTCAACCACATAACTCCTACACCAGTATTTCCCAATAGGTCAAAAAATCAAGTCAAAATGAATGAAAATGTTCTTTAATTTCAAACCTTTCCACTCTTCCCCCCTCCTGATTCAAGATTTCTCACATATTTTTCTTTCCTGATTATTTCCCTGATCAAAACTGCTCAATCAAATCTGTTTATGATCTTCACTAATTTATCCTTCCCAAAATCAAATTCTCAATCTTTATGATTTGGAACATAATTCAAAATCTTCCATCAATATTTTGGCCAACAAATAAGTTCATTAACTTCAACATGAGTAATGTGCCTCCTCCATTCTCATGTATAATTATCAATACCCAATACCCCATTTATCCACCTGTGGCTGTTTCCTCTGTTCAAGTTACTAGCCTGGGGTAAGGACACTCCAAGTGTAGGCACTGAAGTAAAGTAGGGAAGGCACACACAAACAGCTCACAGGATGAGGAAAAAAAGTCAAGAAAAGGAGACAAGAAAAGTACCATTTTGCACCACTTGCATCAGTTTTTTTGAGAAACAGGGATAATAAGGGGTGATTAGATATATACGTAAAATTTAATTATGTCAATTTATGTTAAAAGTTAAAACATATGTCCCAGCCACAGAAATAACCACTTGTTATTAGTTAAGTATTATATAAAGGACAGATTACTTATGTATGTCCCAGTGAGAAGAGCAAGTTGGTGAATTATTCTATGTATACTGGAAGTTTACAGACTGAGATAAATATGAAATGTGTATTGTGCATAAACACACAAGGTAAATATGTCCATCCCATACATACCTATAAGAAAGCTTGCCACACCAAACTATTCTTTATTGTGTTAATCCTCACCCAAGGATATGTTTATTGATTTTAGAGAGAAGGGAAGTGGGGAGAGAGAAAGACAGAGAGACAACAATGTGAGAGAGAAACATCAACTGGTTGCCTCCTGCACATGCTCTGACCAGGTATCAAACGTGCAACATAGGTATGTGCCCTGATGAGGGATCAAACCCACAACCTTTTTGGTGTACGGGACGACACTCCAACTGAGTGAGCTACCCAGCCAGGGTCCAAACTATTTAAACTCCTTTTAGTCTGCAGTAAACTGTCAAATACACAGATTCAAGTGGTGGCTGACAGTGATCTTCAATAATAGCTGAATGAAAACCTATCCAGCCAAGTTCAGGAGAAAATTAAATCATAAAAGCACTCAAGAAAAGGATCCTGCATGTTACAGCATTCTTATAATTATACTGAAAGATATACTGTAATTTACTTTGTATAGCCAAGAATTTATAGAACCATGATTCAGAGTTGCACACAAGCCGGTTTAAGCACTAAAGCTGGAAAAGAAAACCTAATGGACTCAATCCAACTTGCTTTATTTCCTGGAATGCAGGTAAAAACCCCTTATAGCTGACATTAGGATAACAGAGCCTCTCCATAGCAATGTTCAATCTCATAATGAATCCACAATAGTTTAAGTTGGTTACAAAAATTATTTACAGCAAATAAACAAAGAAAATAAAGGTCTTCTTTAATTCTCTTCCAGTAACAATCACTCCCTTTAATGAAAGAATATGTATGTGCTGCTAGCAAAGCAACTCACATTTGATAGTTCACTGTGAACATTAGATATGAAGGGATTTTCCTGGAGGGAATTTCCCCATCCTTTACCTCCTTAATATTACACACAAGCAAACATTATCTAATACAGGGCAAGTCCATTCATTGACTATGCTATGGGCTTAATCTTCAGAATCAAGCTATTTTTGCAGCTACTGTTATCTGTTTTAATTTGTTATTTGTATAAGATTTGTTCCAAATAGGTTAATCTCCTAATTTTATTTAGTTACACTGGTCACATAAATTTACTCAATAGAAGATGCAGTAAAGAAACAATACATTCCATGCTTCTTTATGGAACATATGGTTCCAATGATGTAAGTTTTAGTCAAATATTTACTGTAATTAAAACTTTATAAAACATTTCCAGTGCTTAACAATAATGAAAAGGACACTGGTAAAAAATGGATAATTTTCATCCTAATCAATGGCATGATTTAGGATGGAAATTATGTATTTTTAGGGTATGAGATTTATGCAACCTCTCAGAATTGAACATATGCATACAATACATATAAAATATTTTAGTTTTTTTGTGAATAGAGCTTTACAATGCTTTCTTTTACCTGTAACAGTATATACTTTTTTATGAGTTCTTAAAACATCTTTATGAAATATTCTCATTCCTATGTTTAATATTCAGTGGAACAAAAACTCAATGGCTGCCTTACAATTTCACAAGTTCAGCCACTCTTTTTTCTTTCTTTCAATACTATAATGCCTAATGTTTTTGAAGTTGCAGTACCCCGTTATTAGTTGGTTGACTTCATGATACATTCATTTTCATTCCTGCAAGTGTGGTATGTGTGGGTATTTTATTTCAAAAAACCTTTGGTTTAAAAACTTTATGATACTTTTTAAGTATTAAAAGGCAGATTTAAAAATTCAATGCTCTTAACTTCCCTGCCTTAAAGGTTTTTAAACAGAAATTTACTCAACATTTTCATATAAAACAATATTCTATCTAGGTAGGTAATAGTGGAGTGAGGAGGGAAAGGGAAGGGGGTTACGAAGATGAAAACACAGGTCTCTGCTGTCAAAGGAGCTTATCATCCAATGTGGGAGATAGACATTTATACAAAAATATGTTCAATGGCTGAGGTATTGGGAAGGGGTGATGAGGGTTACAGATGGGGAAGGGGTGATGAGGGTTACAGATGGGGTCAGGAGTGGGAAGATGTGACAAGTCTGGAAGGAGATAAATTCAAGGCTTCAAACTGGAACACTGGTATCATGATGCAGATTTTAAAGTACACTCTATCATCCTACATATGTATTCATACCTATGTACAAAAAGATATACGTGGAGGTGCTAAATGCAGTTACCCAGGTTGCATTCTGCTTTCCAAGTCATGTGCCTATCTAGGGTGCAGTATCCACCCAGAGAGGGCACTTTTTCTCTAATTCACACAAAGGCTATGTATGTGCTAGCAGTGGTCCTATAATATATATTGTCTCCTATATTTCCCTATTATCAGCAATGCTACCATCTAAATACACACTGATAAAGAACTAGTTAAATAAACTATGGTACATCCATACAGTGGAATATCTTGCAGGCATTAAAAGAAAGCAGGCACTGTAGTCTAGTTAATTATATTGTGGCAATTTCTTTCTCAGTATTGATAATACACTAGTTTATGTAAGCTAGCACCAGTGAGGGAAGCTGGGTGATGGGTATATGGGATATTTCTGTACTATTTTTGTAACATCCCGTGAATCTATAATCATTTCAAAAGAAAAAGTTAAGAGAGAAAGTAGAAGAACTAGACACTTCTAGATGGGATGATGTAGAAATATCTCCAAGATTGACTCTTAGCTACAAAAAAGGTGCAGAAAAGCATGTATAGTACACTACTCTTTGTGCAAAACAAAAGGGAATGTTTTTGTACATAAATGCTAGCCTATACATAGAGTATGTCTGTAGTTAAGATACACAAGAAACTGGTGGCAGCAACAGTTGTCTCTGGGAGGGGAAGTGGGTAGCTGGGAGACAGGGGTGGGAGGGAGATCTACATCTTATTGTTCTTTTGTGATATTAAAATTTTATACCATGAGCACATAATACCTCTTCAAAAACTTCATTCCAGGGCACAGGTTCCTGCAGGAGGGTTTTAAAATATCCCTTCCACATGGTGTATTCCCCTTCACCCAGTTTACAATGCCTGGGGATTGTGGGATGGAATTTGAAGATAGGTTTTTCGCTTGATCCAGCACTCTGGGTTCTCTTGCAAGACTAGTACTGAAGGGCACTAGTACTGAAGGTTCTCTTGCAAGCTAGTACTGAAGGGCAAGGGATGATTAACATTATCTGTACTGGGCACAATGTGTAGCATATTGAAGGACATAGATTTTTTTTTCCTTTCTTTTTTTCTTTTTTAAAAATATTTTTTATTTATCTTTAGAGGGGAAGGGTTAGAGAGAGAAATATCAATGTATGGTTGCCTCTTGTGTGTCCCTGCTGGGACCTGGCCTGCAACCCAGGCATGTGCCCTGACTGGGAATCGAACCGCAATCCTTTGGTTCACAGGCCCACGCTCCATCCACTGAACTACACCAGCCAGGGCAGGACATAGATTTTCTTATTATCCTGGCTCTTCTTTTAAAACTACTCTTAAAACCCAGACCCAAAATAATTCTTTACCATTGCTTCTACCCCTGAAACAATGTTTTAAAAATTAACTTTTTTTCATTGTATTTTTCCATTACCATTTATCCCCCTATACCCCCTTCTCCACAATCACCACACTGTTGTTCACATCCATGAGTCCTTTCTCATTTTTGCTTGAACCTTCCAATCCCTAACCCCTCTCCAAGAGCTATCAAACTGCTTTCTATCTATGAATCTGTCTTTATTTTGCTTGTTAGTTCAGTTGGTTCATTAGATTCCACATGAGTGAAATCATATGGTATTTGTCTTTCACTGACTGGATTATTTCACTCAGCACAATGTTCTCCATATTGATCCATGCTGTCTCAAAAAGTATTTTTTCTTTTTTATGGTCAAGTAGTATTCCATTGTGTAAATAACCCATAGACGTTTTATACACTCATCTACTGATAGACACCTGGGCTGCTTTGATATCTTGGGGATTGTAAGAAATAAATCCACACCTTTATACTCAATTAATATTTGACAGAGGAAGTAAGCACATAAAATGGGCTAAAGATAGTTTACTAAATAAATGGTGTTGCAAAAGTGGACAGATATGTACAGAAAAATGAACCTAGACCACCTTTTTATGCCATACACAGGAATAAATTCAAAATGGATTAAAGACCAATGTTAGACCAGAAACCATAAAAATCCATGAAGAAAGCATAGCAGTAAAATCTTGGACACTGCTCATAGCAATATTTTATCTGATATGTCTCCTCAAGCAAGGGAAACAAAAGAAAAAATAAACAAATGGGAATACATCAAACTAAAAATTTTTTGCACAGCAAAGGAAACCATCAACAAAATAAAAAGTCAACCCATGGAATGGGAGGATATATACTCCCATACAACTGATAAGGGGTTAATATCCAAAATTTATGAAGAACTTATACAATGCAATACCAAAAAAACCCCAAACAATCCAATTTAAAAAATGGGCAATAGACCTGAATAGACAGTTCTCCAAAGAAGACATACAGATGGCCAACTGACATATTAAAACACACTCAATGTCACTAAACATCAGAGAACTGCAAATTAAAAACACAATGAGATACCATCTCACACCAGTCAGAATGGCTACCATCAATAAACCAACAAACAACAAGTTCTGGCAATGATTTGGAGAAAGGGGAACCCTTTTGCACTGTTGGTGGGAACACAGACTGGTGCAGCCACTGTGGAAAGCAGTATGGAGATGCCTCAAAAAATTACAAATGGAAATTATGCTATCATAATTAATAAGCCTCATCCCTTGCTCTGACTTCATGGAGGTGAAACCAGCACCTTCTTTATTTATGAACTGGAAGTGCATTGTTTCTTCCTCAACCATGTACAGTTTGCTTCTAAGCTGAAATGTTACTACAAAATTGCTAACCTACTCTCTCTTTAAACTTGGCAAATAAATATTGAATCCCTAGAGAGAGACAGAAGATGTCAGGCTTTTCTGAGAGCACCAGTTCAATAGCTTCCTACCCACAAGGAATCCTGCTTTGTCTGCTGGACATCCCTGATCCTGACAGCCATCTCCCAGAAGCAATGCAGTCCTTGTTTCATGCTACTTGCAGCCAGTTCAAGATCCATTCAGAGCTTGTAATCATTTTGTTGGTTGCATTATTTCTTTCTCAAATAAACACAACTGAAACCAAGTCAAAATTAGAGCTAACTTTCTACCCACAGGAAAAAATAATATTATAATGCAAGTTATAATGCAATTTATTAGCTAGAACTTTGTTAATTCTGTACCTCGTTCGTTACATAAAGTTACGTAAGTTCCAAAAGGTTAGGTAATACTAAAACTCTATTATAATTCTTTATTATTTTTAAAGTAAACATTCATATAAAAGGACATCATTTTTCATCATATTATAACACTTCACACTTGTCCTTAACAGTAAGCCTTGATGAGGGCAGTTATCGCATCTTATCTTTGAATCTCCCACAGTGTCTTGGATATAGTAAATTCTTAAAAATATATTTATTTGAACTAACTTTCTCAAGGATGTATTTAATCTGCATGTTGACATAGAGCTTGCTCTAAAATTTAGAAATTTCTATAAAAATGGTTCATCTCTTTAAAGATTTTATTTATTTATTTTTAGAGAGCAAGGAAGGGAGGGAGAAAGAGAGGGAGAAAAAACTTCAATGCAAGAGAGAAGCATTTATCAGTTGCCTCTCGCACATGTCCCAACCAGGAACCAAACTTGCAACCCAGGCATGTGCCCTGACCGGGAATTGAACTGGCAACTTTTCACTTTGTGGGAGATGCCCAACCAAGTGACCCACACTGGTCAGGGCTATAAAAAATGATTTACCTTTTATTGATGTGTCATACTCATTTCAGAAACAAGTATTTTTCCACAGTCTCTTGAGGAACTCCACCTGAACTAAAAACAACTTTCTGAGCAATAGATACACACATTTTGTGACAGATACTGCACATCAGACTGAGGTGTCTTGGAATTAGTTCTGGAAGAGAAGCAAGCAAGTTCAGAGAGATTTTTAACTGTCTTTGGTTTCTTGAGAGGTGTCATAAAATTCTTAAATATATTAATTTTAATATTAAAAATAAGTATATGCCATTGAGCTCTTTTAGGAGGAGGGATATGTTATAAAAGGCTTGAGTACTGTAACTCTCACAATGTTAGAAATCATACTTAAACAGACAAGGCTTAAATTCTCTTTGGTACAGTTTTCTCATCTTAAAAACTAGAAAAGAACAAATTCTTAATATATGAGAATGCTCATAGAATTGATGATTAAGAAAGTTTTGTAGTATTTTATTAAGGCTTATCTAGAAAAAGCACAAAATATTCTATGTAGGCAATATAATTGTACCTGTTTATAGTTTATGAAAGAAATTGTCAAATAAAAATTAACTTTGAAAATAACATATCTCACTCCCAAAATCTAGCCTACCTGTCAAAGCACTAAGATTTCTAAAACTACCTACCAATTCTTTACCCTAGTTGAGTCATTTTCTTAATGATTGCCCTAGAAATTGTAATTAGTATCTTAACCTTAAAAAATTAGTTCAAATTGATACCAATTTCAGTTATTGAAATTTTAAACTCCAGATTTTCAATTTGTTTTTTAAAATAATTTCCATCTCTTTATTGATATTTATTTGGTAAGATGTTCATATACTTTCCTTTAATTCTTTAAACATGATTTCCTTTGAATTATTTATAATAGCTCAGTTAAAGTTTTGTCTGGTAAGTGCAATATCTGTGCTTCCTCAGGGAGTTTATGTTGACTGCTTTTTTCCTTGTATATGTGCCATACTTAACTGTTTCTTTGATTGTATTTTATTTTTTACTGAAAACTAGACATTTTAAATAGTATAATGCAGCAAGTTTGGAAATCACATCCCTCCCCTAGGTTTGTGGTAGCTATTGCTGTTTGTTTGTGACTTGCCTGGACTAATTCCTGAACTATTTCCTGTCATGTGTAGCCACTTGAACTCTCTATTCAGTTAGCTTAGGGGTCAGGTAATGAGTGGATAGAAAATTTGTAAAAGGTCTTTAACCAATGGATATTTCACCCTTTACCAAGGTAACCTGTTTATGTGTTGGGCCATGCCTTTAATTCTCCAGCAGCTTATGACACTACCTTAATCTTCATTTCTCACTTCTGTAGATGCTCAAGGTCAGCCACAGGTTGGCCAGTAGGGCCTTGTCAAGTCTTTCCTGGGCATGCACAGAGCTCTGAACAAGCATACGGCCTTTTAGATACTCAAGAATATCTTGGAGCATTTTAAAGCCCCCTATCTCATCCTCATATTGTCCTTTTAAGTTTTTTGGCCAGCCTTGTCTTTGATTCTTCTAGTACCTGTATCTCTGCCTCAGACAGATGCAATGTTAAATAATTGCCCCTGATTGTTTTAAACAAATGCCCTCAAGATAAGGCTTTTCCATTGAGTAATAATAAGTCCAGTCTAATAATGGCAAGCCTGTGAACAGGCCCTTTCTAGGCAGCTGCCAGGCTGTTCAAATCCTGAGAATTCTCTGAGGACAGGGATATCTGGGAAGCTTGATCCCTCCTGTGGCTGCGCTTACCATAGTTACTGTGGGTGCAATGTTGCTGCTTTCCTTGTGGAGCTAGGGAAAGGGAGACAGAATTGGGGCAAATTAAAAACAAAACAAAAATCACGCTCATCAAAAATCAGCTGCTTTTTTATTTTTCAAGTACAGTTATCTCCATTTTCACCCCATCAATCCCCCTGTCCCACCCATCCCTGCCTCCAACCCTTGAGTCTGCCCCCTTTGGCTTTGTCCATGTGTCCTTTAAACATGTTCCTTGATGGCTGTTCCCCTATTATCCCCCATTATCACTATCCCCTCTGGTTACTGTCAGTTTGTTCTTAATTTCAATGTCTCTGGTTGTATTTTGCTTGCTTGTTGGTTTTGTTGATTAGGTTCCACTTATAGGTGAGATCATATGGTATTTGTCCCTCACCACCTGGCTTATTTCACTTACCATAATGTTCTCCAGTTCCATCCATGCTGTGGCAAAGGGTAGGAGCTCCTTCTTTCTTTCTGCTGCATAGTATCCCATTGTGTAAATGTACCACAGTTTTTTGATCCACTCATCTACTGATGGGCACTTAGGTTACTTCCAGCACTTGACTATTGTAAATTGTGCTGCTATGAACATTGGGGTGCATAGGTTCTTTTGAATTTGTGTTTCAGGATTCTTAAGGTATAATCCCAGCAGCGGGATCACTGGATCAAAAGGCAATTCCATTTTTAGTTTTCTGAGGAAATTCCATACTGTTTTCCACAGTGGCTGTACCAGTCTGCATTCCAACCAACAGTGCACTAGGGTTCCCTTTTCTCCACAACCTGACCAGCACTTGTTGCTTGTTGATTTGATTATGATGGCCATTGTGACTGGTATGATGTGGTATCTCATTGTGGTTTTAATTTGCATCTCTCTGATGGGTAGTGATGCTGAGTGTCCTTTCATATGTCTCTGGGCCCTCTGTATGTCCTCCTTGGAGAAGTGTCTGTTCAGGTCCATTGCCCATTTTTTAATTGGGTTTTCTGTCTTTCTGGAGTGGAGTTGTGTGAGTTCTTTATATATTTTGGAGATCAGACCCTTCTCCAAGGTATCATTAGCAAATATACTTTCCCATATGGTTGGTTCCCTTTTCATTTTGCTGATGTTTTCTTTAGCTGTTGCAGAAGCTTTTTATTTTGATGAAGTCCCATTTGTTTATTCTTTCCTTTATGTCCTTTACTATAGGGAACAGACATATCAGTGAAAATATTGCTCCATGGAATATCTGAGATTTTCCTGCCTATGTTCTCCTGTAGGACTTTTATGGTGTTGTACTTATATTTAAGTGTTTTATCCACCTTGATTTTATTTTTGGGTATGGTGCAAGTTGGCAGTTGAGTTTCATCTTTTTTTGCATGTAGCTGTCCAATCTCCCAATACCATTTGTCAAAAGAGGCCTTTTTACTCCACTTCATGCCTTTGCTCCCCTTGTCAAATATTAATTGACCATAGAGACTTGGGTTTATTTCTGGGGAAAATCAGCTGTTTTTAATGAATAAATGCTATTCAGGTTGTTGAAAGTCTTTAGCTAATTTCCAGAATTGTGATAAAGGTGGTTTTAAAAATGTTTCTGTGTTCATGTTGCTTTTATAGAGGAGTACATTTTCTGATGTCCTTACTCCAATATTCTGGAAATTCCTACTTTGAGTTTGAAAATCATTCTGGAATTAGTGTCTTCTAAAAGAAATGTAAACTTCAGCTCTTAAAATTGCTTGGCAAAATACGTATGATCCCTACTGATATTTACACATAAATTGCTAGGCTGAAGTATTCATGAAATTAGAAGAGAAAATATGATCAGCATAAACTTACATTCCATTGTAGCTTTGATGGCTACAATAAATGTGTTTATTGTAAATAAATGTGTTTATTGTAAATAAATGTGTTTATTGTAAATAAATGTGTTTATTGTAAATAAACACAATAAATGCTTTTAAAAAGCATTTATTGTTATCAACATTTAGCTGCATTTCAAGTATTTTAAAAATATTGCTTCATTTTAAATATTCACATATTTTAATTTGAAAGAAAAGAACATGAGAGAATATGACTTATCTGAGTCATGATGGGACTGAAAGCATAGCATCTTGTTCAATGCCTATAGTCATAAAAGATAAAAGGTTACCAAAGAAAGGTTCAAGTTTATTCTTAGATGAAATGAGGAAGACAGTGATTATAAGCTCTAAGTCTTGTCTTTAATAAAGAATCATAAACACTAAAAAAACCACTTTACTAGAACACTTACTATTTTATCACACATAATTAATAATTCATTATAATGCTGCCAAACCAAATTACAAATTATGAAAATGTCTGACATTATTCTAATACTAAATTAGGAGATTTCAAACATATTACTCATTTGGAGAGTTCTGGGGCTCCTGAATGAGTTGAGTTGTAGGTATGATATGAAAGCAACCTACTTATACTTTTGTGCAGGTATGTGAGAGAGAGGGAAACATGTCGGGGTGGGGGTGATAAACACATAAAGCTTTCCATATAACTGCCATGCTCCTCTTAAAGTAGCACCTAGAATTCCCTGAGTTTGGAGGTCATGCTGCAGGGCACAGTGTCATGTTGCAGGAAGAAAAATGATGAGAATCATTGACTTAATGTTTAAAACACTGTAAGACTGATTACAAAGTCATTATGATCTTTTCTGAGAAAACCAATTTAAAATAAGCAGATCCTGCCCTGACCAGGATGGCTCAGTTGGGTTAAGCATTGTCCCACAAGGCTAAGTGTTACGGGTTTGATTCCTGGTCGGGGCACATGACTCAGTTGTGGGCCAGGTCCCCATTTGAGGCTCATGTGAGAGGCAACCGATCAATGTTTCTCTCACATATTGGTGTTTCGCTCCTCTTTCTTCCTCCCTTCCCTTCTCTCTAAGAATAAATAAGATCTTTAAAAAAATAAATGAAATGAACAGATCCTTAATTTGCAGGAAATTGCTCATAAAAATCAACAGTAATAATCTCCTGATATTTATACTATTATTCATCCAGGGTTTCACTGTTCTATTCCATACATATTTTTAAAACCCAGCATGACCATACAATAAAGTATATACCATGGTAAGTTTTCACTACTGTGTATCTTTAGAATTCATGGATTTAAAATATGCAATTTCAGAAATTTATGAGTAACCATTAAACTCATGATTAAATATTTTTTCATTTTGCTGAGACATTTATTTGAAGAATTTGAATCTTGTGTAAAGGCTAATATGTGTGAAGGAGTTGCTAAGTTAGCAAGTCTATCCTAACATCAACTATATTTGGATGTTTTGTTTGCATTGTAAACTACACAAGAACTCAGGAAGTGATAAAATTGTTTTTTAAAAAATGACCCTCCTTTCAAATAAAGCAAATTTCTACTGCTAGTAATTAATATAAGGAAATTATTTAAGAGTCATAAAGCAGTGCTGTTTCTTAGTTAGAATATATTAATTGTGGATAAGTTGAAGACTAATGTGTTGAATTCAGCTTTCATTCAGATCAATGACATAAACAAGTCTGCCATAAAACATTTTATGAGGGAATTACATGCTAAAATATTATTTGTGCTTTTTGGAAAATTTATAATCCTCTGGGTAAGGCTTCTTGAAATCTGTTTTTCTTCATCTAAATTATATTAATGTGAGAATAGACACATTAAAAATTTCCATAAAAACAAAGGTATTCCTTTTGCTCACCAAATGTAAAATATTCAGTGGGTTTGCTGAACCCCTAAAATCTATTCTTAAACAACCAATTAAAAACTCCTGACTGTGGAAATATCACGAAAGGAAAAAGTATTTATTTAAACATATGGCAACTTATAGTTTAAAACAAAACAGTAGAAAAAGAATTAAAAAGTAGTACCAAATAGCTTTCCAAGCACTCCAATCCCCTATAGGAAAGGAATCACAGAGTAAAACATAAGCAGGCAATTAAAACTTATACCATACCTCCTTCAGAACCATAAAAAATGTTTTACCTTCCTGCATATAGTTACATATAACCAGGTTGATCCCCAAATAACAAATAATATCAAATCCACAAGGATCTTACAGTGTCCATTATACACATAGAAGAAAAGATACCCAGTTCCAGGTAAAGCACTGGAAGGAGCACAATGGAGTATCCCACTCATTTTCTGCTTTAAAACCTCCTTTGAAAAACTTTTAGAAACCTCTGAGATCTAGTACTGCCCTGAACTCAAACCCAAGCCAGTGAAATGGTGTTTATATATTCCTTTAGACGTTCAAATCCATTGTTTGAAAAAACCTGGAAGTCATAAATTTACAACCTCCGTGCTTTCGTCACTCCACCACCTCCCCAAACTGGAAAAGTAGAGGTATCAGTAAATAATTTTCTGGATAATTCAAGTAGGCAAACACTGTTAAAAATTAAGTGGTAAAAAATCTGTAATGCAGTTGCTACCAATCCTTCAAATATTCAAGACTGCTGCTCTAAAAAATGACAAAGCTCAAGAAACAAATTATATTGATGAAGAGGAAGAGAAGCATCTTTCTATTCTCACACTTCAATTTTGAGGTGAGAAAGATTGGGAATCAAAAGTATTCAAAACAATATAATTCTGAGAACAGGACAGCAAAAGTACCCCTGCTGGGCTGGTGCAAATTAGTTAAGTTAGTAAAGGGTTAATGAATGGTTATTAAAGGATGGTGAATAATTATAACTTCCTGAAAGTGAAAGAAACCTTCAAGACTTAAACTTCTGTAAAAACTAAATTTCTCTAGACTGAACTGATATAAACACAGCAAAGTTTCTAAGAGCAGCCCAATGGAGATGGGCACCAAGACCCTTTGGACTTACACCCATTTTTCCCACTTTAACATGGGATTTGCTTGTTCTCTTGACTCAGCTAAACCGGAAAAACCACTGACTTTTTTTTTTTTACTTTATTGTGTTCCACACTATAGAGTTCATTGACTGTTTAAAATGCCTATTGTTTGAAGCCTGTGAAAATTAAATTGGCCTCTAAATGGTTCAACCATTATAAGCAAGATTATCTCTCTGTACTCTAATGATGACATTCACATTTGTCCATAAAGATTTTAAGCATACTGAGAGCAACCATGGACCTTTGTATGGTCTAAGAACTACTGGATTCCATTTGGCCTCCTATCCAATTATGAGACGGGGTATACAATCATCTTCATAGGTTGAAATCCATTATACTAGTTGAAAAAAATTTGATTCAAAAATATTTCATTACCACTATTTTCTTTAACATCTGGTATTTCATCATGTTGAAGATTATTCATAATTCAAAGCTATGATATGAGGGAGTCCTCATTTACTTATAAACAAAATCTGACTACGGAGAGAACACTATTAATGAGCATCATGTTAGTGTTGTTTTCTACTTCCTGAGTACACTGGCACAACTTTCATGATTATGTGGCTAGAACCTGTCAAAGATCAGCCTCATAGGTGAGAAACAATTCCCTTTTTGAAATGCTCTGGAAAATGAAAGAGAGTTACTAAAATAAAATAGAAATTTACAGTGATCACAAAGGAACCCTCATTCACTGCTGCTGGGAATGTAAACTAGTACAGTCACTAGAGAAAAACAGTGTGGAAGTTCCAAAAAATTAATAATGGAGTTACCATATAACCCAGAAACCCCTCCTTTGGGTATCTACCCCCCAAAATTAAAATGAATTATTCACAAAGATATATGTACCCCTGTGTTCATGGCAACATTATTCAAGGTGGCCAAGACATGGAAACAACCAAAGTGTCCTTCAATAGAGAACTGGATAAAGAAGATGTGGTGTGTATATATAATGGAATTACATATATGTAATTCCATTACATAAATAGCCATATAATGTAATCATATACATATAATTATATACATAGCCATATATATATGGCTATTACTCAGCTATAAGGAAAGATGGAATACTGCCATTTGTAACTACATGGATGGACCTTGAGAATAACATGCTAAGCAAAACAAGTCAGAGAAAAAAGTTAAGAACCACATGATTTCACTCACATGTGGAATATAAAACAGAAAGCAACAAATGAACAAAAAAGAAAAACAGACAAAAATGTATAGACACAGACGACAGTACGGTGGATACCAGACGGAAGGGGGTGGGGGTTAGTAAAGGGTAAAGTGGGTCAAATAAATGGTAATGCAAGATGATTTGTCATTGGATGAGGGGCACACAGTGCAACATACAGATAATGTATCATAGAAATGTATACTTGAAACTTATATATCTTATTAACCAATATCACCCCAATACATTTAATTTTTTAAAAATGAAAATTCAGCCTCCAAATAAGCAAGGAACACATTACTCAGCATTAGTTTTCAGGCTTACTCTTCTAGTTTACTATTCCCTTTTCATTTCTTTGACCTAAAGAATGTTTTTGTATCTCAGAAAAAAAAATTTACAGTGATTACAAGTTTGGGCTCTAAACTTATGCCTTAATATAATTAAAGACAAATCATCAACAAAAACTGAGAATTTTGCTTTTTTTCTTCAAAGGGTAATTGTTGTTCAACATAAAAATATGTAGTTCTATTGTAATTCAGAAAATTATTTTAGAATTTTTATTCTAAATAATGTTATAAAACCTTTATTTTGCTTCTATAGTTTACATCTTAGAGTTGTAGCATTCTTGAATAGGGCATGTTACGAATATACCCAGAAACTGGGGAACTTCCAGTCAAGATAGAGGCATAGATAAACACAGCTCGTCTCATCACACAACTACAACAAAAATTACAACTAAATTACAAAACAACTACCACCCAGAATTACCAGAAAATAAAGGTGTGTGGCGGTCCAACAAACAAGGAATTAAAGAAGTCACATTCATCCAGGCAGCTAGGAGGGGCAGAGACCTGAAATGGATGGTCCTACACCCACGTATAGTGAATAAAAATGGGGAGGGATGCCTCAGGAGCAAGAAATCCCAGTGCCACCCAGACCACCAAGCCTGGGGTTCCAGTGCCAGGAAGATAAGTCCCCATAACTTCTGTCGGTAAAGGCCAGTGGGGTTTGGGGCAGTAGAAGAAACTGTGGTATTATCAGGCATCTTGTCTTATAGGGCCCACAACAGTCTTAGGACTTACACAGACTCACTCCCTCTGGGCTTCAGAACCAGGGAAGCAGCTGGAAGGGCACCAGTGGTATATAGGAGAAATTGAAGTATATGGCATCAGAGCAAGTGCCAGAGCACATCTTCATCCAAGATAAACCTCCAGAGGCCAGGCAGCAGCATTGTCCCTCTCCTGAGACCTCCCCCACATAGAGACACAGAGCTGCAACACCATAACTGAGACTCCAGCAACCTGCTTCACAAAGGTTGCCCCACCCTGGCAATTCACTAAGGCTCTACGCCATCCAACCAACCAGTACGTTTTTCTACAATAGGCCATGCTACTAAGGCAGGGAGTCAAAACAGCTCTACCTAATACCTAGAAACAAACACAGGGAGGCTGCCCAAATGAGGACACAAAGAAATATGGCCCAAATGAAAGAACAGAACAAATCTCCAGAAAAATAACTAAACAAAATAGAGATAAGCAATATATCAGACACAGAGCTCAAAAACACTGGTTACTAGGACACTCAAAGAACTCAATGCATAGTTCAACAGCATAAAAAAGACCCAGGAAGAAATGAAGGTTACACTAAGCGACATAAAGAAAAATTTATAGGCAGGCAACAATGGAGTGGATGAAGCTGAGAATCAAATCAATGATTTGGAACTTAAGGAAGAAAAAAAAACATTCAATCAGAACAGCAAGAAGAAAAAATAAATTAAAAAAAAACAAAACAAGGACAGGCTAAGGAGCCTCTGGGACATCTCCAAATATACCAACGTTCAAATCATAGGGGTACCAGATGGAGAGAGAAAGAGCAAGAAAATGAGAACTTATTTGAAAAAATAATGAAAGAAAACTTCCCTAATTTAGTGAAGGAAATAGACATACAAGTCCAGAGAGTACCAAACAAGATTGATTCAAAGAGGACCATACCAAGACACATCAAAGTTAAAATGCCAAAGGTTAAAGATAAAAAGACAAAATTAAAAGCAGCAAACGAAAAGCAGATGGTTACCTACAAAGGAGTTCCCATAAGACTGTCAGCTGATTTCTCAAAAGAAACTTTGCAGGCAGGCAGGGACTGGCAAGAAGTATTCAAAGTGATGGAAAGCAAGGACCTACAACCAAGATTACTCTACCTAGAAAAGCCATCATTTAGAATTGAAGGGCAGATAAAATGCTTCCCAGATAAGTTAAGCTAAAGTAGTTCATCATCACCAAGGCATTATTATATGAAATATTAAAGGAACTAATTTAAGAAAAAGATCAAAGCTATGAACATTAAAATGGCAATAAATTCACAACTATCAACAACTGAATCTAAAAAATAAACTAAGCAAACAAGCAGAACAGAAACAGAATCATAGATATGGAGATCATTTAGAGGGTTATCAACTGGGAGGGGTAAGAGGAAGAATTGGGGAAAAGGTGCAGGGAATAAGAAGCACAAATTGGTAGGTACGGAAGAGGCAGGAGGATGTTAAGAACAGTAGAGAATATGGAATAGGCAAAGAACTCATATGCATGACACATGAACATGAACTAAGGGGGGGACTGCCAGAGGGAATGGGAAGTACTGAGTAGAAGAGGGCCAATGGTGAAAAACTGGGACAACTGTAATAGCATAATCAATAAAATATATCCAAAATGGTGAAAAAAGAACACACCTATTAGACTATTTTAAGCTAATTTAATAAACGGCATCATTCAACAGTTAATAATCTATCCCCCTACAGTTATTGTAATTCCTAGTACCCACCTTATGTGTATTATATTTGCAACATCCAAGTAAAATTTTTTCAATAACTTGGAAGGAAAGAAGTGGTTTAGAGCCATTCATTTATTCTATAGCAATTAGGGTAGTTTCATTTTTAAACATTTTTTTAGAGATTTTATTTATGTATTTTTAGAGAGAGAGGAAGGGAGGGAGAAAAAGAGGGAGAGAAACATCAATATGTGGTTGCCTCTTGAGTGCCCTCTACTGTGGATCTGACCCATAACTCAGGCATTACCCTGACTGGGAATCGATTCAGGACCCTTTGGTTCACAGGCCGGCACTCGTCCACTTAGCCACATCAGCCAGGGCAGGGTAGTTTCATTTTTGAATTACACAATCTTTGTAGTTTCTCAATTTCCCCAAATTCATGTTTGATACACTGAAGCTTAGAAGAAAAACAATTGAGTTTTGAAGGCATTCAGGCAAAGGATGACATAACCAATGTTAATCTGACTTATGCTGAATGTCTACTGACAAATAAAAGAACTTAGTCTATACAGACTGTTGCTTGTGTTATTTACCAGTCTCTTGTCCAGGTTTCATGACATTCATGACATTAAAGGAGCTCCTGAGGTATAATTCACTGTCAAAAGGGAAATTTTACCAAGAAAGACACAATTCAGCAACTGATAGGCCATTAATGGTTTAAAATCAACTGGCAGACCTTCATTTCCCAATGACTGAATTCTAGCAACAGTCTCTTGACAGGTTCCCCTTCTGGCTAGGATTCTCCCCTCCACCTCAGCAGTCAATCTACCTTTGATTGGTACCCACTGACTACTATATAATGCTCCTATTAACCTCTGTGTATTTAAGCTATTTCCATGTTTAGAATGCTTTATTCATCTATGAAAGGTCTACCAGGCCAAATCCTATTCTGTCCATGTAGCCCTCCTCTATAACTCTAGCCCACATTAGTCTTTATCTAAATGCTTACAGACTTCATTGTCTCCATCACTCTTTGGCCTTTAAATCATGTGTGACATCATCATCTGTTTCATGAATCTTGTCTCCTTGATATGACTGCAAAGTTTCTAAGGGCAGGCAGCATGTCTTACGCCTATCTTCCAGACCTTTCATCCACACCCTAAAAGGAGCCTAGCACAATGTTGGCCCACAACAGCAATATTACTTGTTGAATGGAAATATTAGAATTTACCACACTATGAAGAGCAGTAGTAGCCTAGAATGAGATGGGTTTTGATGTAAAACACACTGTCTTAAGATAACGCTCACAAATAAATATTTAAGCTTAAACAAATATTCACTTTTAAATGTCTATAAGCAAAGGGATAACCATGGTGGAAATTCTAATTTCCTCTTTAGAACTGCAAAGTCATCTCGAAATGGAAGAAGACAGAAACTGTTCCAAAATCCAAATTAATACATTAAATGTAGTAATATGTCTGTACCTCTGCTAATGATAACCACATACTGGTTGTGTAGACAATGGGGCAAATAAACAACTTTTAAGACTCATGACTTGATCATAAGTAGTATTTCACAAATGTCACTACTACTTTTAGATGTGAGCTTTTCATTAGAAGCATGTGTGTGCACTTTAAGAAACAATTTCAAGAAGTACTTAAGTTGTTTTTATATAGATATATGAAAGCCTTACTTAAAATATCCTAATAGGCAAGGTGTCTTCCAATTTTCCATCTCTAGAAAACACATTTCCTCAGAAATATCAGGTTCTACTATCAAAACCGATGTTCTCCTTTAATGCCTAGGTCCTTCCACTTTTAGAAATGGGTGAATAAGGATAAAGATTCTACCTATCAAAGACATTTCCTTCTATTGTTACTAGAACATTCATTAGAAAGCTCTAAAGAACAAGGGACGAAAATGACAACCTAAAAGGTAAGCTAGAAAATAAGTTCTTTTCAAAGCAGGGAGTTGGTATTAAGTACACTAATAAAGTAAATGATAACTGCCCGGCTAAATACTAAGAGGCTACAAAGTTTGAAACATTTTTAATGGATATTTCTGATGCCAATGCATTTAATCTAGTTTATGCACAATTTTCAATAAGTTTGGAAAAGTAAATACCTCAATGCCTAAATAAGTAAATAAATAAACCTCAAGGTTCTACTGTAAATAAGCTTTGTGCATCTCTAATACATGTTTGTGAATAATTTTCCAGAAGATGATTTGACACACAAGCACACACAAATAATAATAATAATAATAACAACAACAACGATGCTTGTATGAATAATTTTTAAAAGATTCCTAAAATTCCTATGAAACAATAATTGATTTAGGTAGCACCAGTTATTATGTACCTTTAAACAAGCTGAACATGGTGCTTATACTTAACAGTACTATATTGTACAAAAGGTATAATTTTGACTCATTCACACCAGACAAGTATTGTAGTGTTGGCTGTTCTCTTTTTTTATTTGACAATCTAAGGGAAAAGAGGTCAGTGCCTCTGACTAAACAGTCAGGTATTGTATGTTTTAAAAATTCTTGTGGTATACCAGTTGAAAATCACTGATCTACTGATTAAAGGGAAATTGATTAACTAAAAATAGCTGATACTCCAGTTATCTGTGACAATGTAATTTGCAAATCAGACTGACCATAGCAGGTCCTGTTAAGAAACATGTATGATAAGGTAGAGAGAGAGATACATATGCTCAATAGGATGCATTCTTGTGATTGAATTCTGCAATCAGAAATTATAGCTGGGTCTATCCTTTAATTCCATACTCTTTGTTATGGAAAGCTAACTATGAGCAAGCTATATAAAAGGAAGTCCATACATCTAAGTAACTATTAATATCTAAATACACAGGCCTAAAAATAAGATACATCTGAATACCTCAGGATTTATAACTATGCTCATAGCCAAGTCAAGAAAAAAAATTTTAAAGGATAACAACCAAAGAGTGACTACATTTATCCATTTGGGGTATGCTTAAGCTACTTGTTCTACAGCTCCCAAGCTTACCTAGAGATCCCTTTCTGTGAACACTCCAGGAGTAATTTTCAACGTGGTCTCTTGGAAGCGGTCAAGGGACCCATATGTAAGTCCTCTTATTAAACTTCATGATGTGCATCTGTTTCTGATAGAATATGTTTTTAACAAGAATGCCATGGCCATTGGTTCTAAAGGAGGAATTATCTAGGTTTGTATAATGTAGAATTTGTTTCTTGGAGCATTACTACCCCAGATAATGCACTCAAGTCTCCTTTTTCTGCCCTGCATCCAGGTTTTGCCTCACTTAGCTACAATCTCATTTTTCTCCCTCCCTGATTCCCATGTGCTCTCTATTCCTGCCTCCAGACTGTGTGACACTCTTTCTCCACAGAGCCATTACTTTCAGTGTGGAAGAATAGACTTTTGGAAATCAACTTACCAAACAACACAATGGTTAGAGGAGTTTGTGGAGTAAAGTACACCACAAACCAAGTATTACCTTATTGTCAGAGAAATAGAAGCAGTACCATTCTCATTTGTTCTTGTAAGGGGTTTTTGACTTGATAAGAGTGTGGGGTACATGGATTCATGAAATGAACAAAAAAAAATTTACCAGTTGACAGCAAGGCATCTACTCCTAACATCAAAGAAAGAGCTATTCCAAAATCAAGTACCTGGCCAACCTACAGACAAGTTTTTTGTTTGTAATGGGAAAGAAGCAGAGTAAGCTTCTGTTTGATTGGTTAGTCAGTCTAATTACGGAGAACTTTGTAAAATACACTGAGAGCAATACTCTAACGTGGAGAAAAGGCCAGAAGACTTTATGAGATTCTTCTTTAGAGAATAAATCACCAACATCATCTTCCCCTTACCATATTTTTAAAAGGATGTAAAAAAGAACCCATCATCTAAACACTTATCTCGCCATTGTTCAAAATCAGTATACAAAGGATATTTGTCTAACAACAATAATACACGCATGCACACATGCACACGTGCACGCACACACACACACACTGAGGTCCAAGTTTTACCAGCTACATAATTTATCTGCACCCCAAACCACCTATATCCAACTGTGTGGTTGTTTGACCACCTAAGGAATATTAATGGCACAGAGAAGAAGCACACTGATGTGACTCATACATGAAGATTTCTTTGAGGCAGACACAGTGGGAACTCCAGGATGACAGCACCAAGACCAGTTTTTCACAGGTTGCACTCTATGAGAATAAATGAAAGATCCACTAATACCTGAAGCAAAGCTCAAAATCGTGCTACCACCTTGCAGCAATCCAAGATCTCAGTATAAGATATATTACTAGAGCCCTGGCTGGTGTGGCTCAGTGTTTTGAGCACTGGCTCAAAAGGGTGCTCTGAACCAAGGGTGCTCAAAAGGGTGCTGTGAACCAAAAGGGTACCAGTTCGACCCATGGTTAGAGAGCAGATGCCTGGGCTGCAGGCCGAGTCTCCAGTTGGGGGCATGCAAGAGGCAACTAATCAATGTGTCTCTTGCGCATTGATGTTTCTCTCCCTCATTTTCTCCCTTCCTTCCCCTCACTCTAAAAATAAATAAAATCTTTTTTAAAAAAGATGTTACTAGAATTGTCATATGCTTACAGAAATTATATGGAATGGAAAGGCAAGCTGTATAGGCTGTCAAGTCAATCTCACTATTTTCCATTACTAGAGATCTGGTCAGCATCTTCTGGCAGGACATTGCATACTATAGTCAACTGTAAATCTCCCAGCACTTCATGTGGCTTTGGGTCACAAAGTGGATTATCTGTGAAATGAAAGAGATAGGGATGGGGAAAGGCAAGAATCACCAAGACTATCACAAACCTTATTTTAAAAACTAATACTAGTAGGCCTGGACTCAACAGAACTTTTCACATTTGCCCATCCAGTGAAGATCGCAAAGATCATAAAGCAATATGGCTGATCCTGTCCATTGATAACATCCATCCTTCACTGTTGAGCAAAGCTGCAAAACAGATCCAGCTTGATTCTTTACTTTCTAAGCTTGATGACATGGGATCTAGAATCTATACCGGACGGTACTCCCAATCTTTCATTAAATTTCTTTAATCCAACATTTGAAACTACAAGTTCCTGATATGGTCCTCCATGAGGCTCCAGTTTGCTGAAGGCTGTGCCATGATATTCACACATAAGAAAATATAAGAATTCCTGACTGCTTTAAAAATTAATAAGCCCAGACTGAGAAAAATGTATAAATCTACATTAAGGAAACCCAACATTCTGTCAGGTGTCTTTATTAGCAATACAAAGCTAAAAAATATCATTGAGCTCTACTCAGATGAGCAGTTCAAAGTCACAACTGGGAAGGTAGAGAGGAGGCTGGTGATATACCAAGAGACAAACTAAATCAATGTTTCTCTGTGGTTCGGCTAATTAAAAAAGAAATGACATTTCTTAACTGCCAACACTTGAAATACACATATTAAGAAACCTGATTTCACGTGACCAACTATTTGTTTCTTCCTATCTATTGCCCTAGCTGTCCTCCATATTTTTAGTGGCACCATCATCCTCCTGGTTCCTCAGGCTTATAAACACTGAATTTTGTCCAAAGCCTCTCTCACTTCCCCTAGCAGTGGGACTTTGGTAGACTTTTTTTCCTGCAAAGTCTCTTTACTCACATGCAATCACCTAACTTCACGTCCTCATCCAAAAGCCATCTCAGCTATTTTTATACTTGATCCAAATTCTATAAACCAACAATGTCTTCTCCTTTCTCTCAAATTAGATACAGTTGAGAATAGGGGGTTCTTACACTTCTGATCAAATTTCATAGCCATTCCAACAGCACTGTTGAACAAACGTTTTCTGATCACAAGAATTGCTAGGCACAGAGCCAAAAAAATGAAGAGGCAATGATGGACGTCAAAAAACAGGTGAGCTGCAATCTTTCTACTCCTATATAAAACCTGGCCCTGGAGTGCAAGTTCCTACATATGCTGATAACTTCTTCCACTTCTTGATTTTGTAACATTCCTATATTCACATAATTTCTTCTACTTCTTGATTTTATAACATTCCTATATTCACAAACTCTGACCCTTGGGTGACTTCCCCATTTTTTTCAATGCCAGTTTTCCTACTGCCCTCATATATTTATGCCCAGCTGATCTCCCCTACCTTGAGACTCTTCTCCTTCCAACCCATCTTACATTCTAGAGTACTCTTCTGCAAATACTGTTCTCTTACTAATAACTATTAAAACTATCATCAGATGCAGTATCTCTTATCCAGCTTTCCCAAAGGGTTCCAAAGACAATAGGCTATTTTAATTTCCTTGAAGTTTATGAGCTTTGAGACTGAAGCAAGGGGAGTGGTATGGAGAATGTTGAGTGCAAGTTGCTGACTAAAGACAGCTGCTGGGAATCCCCAATTACTGTGGCAAGGGGTGTGGTGGTGACAGCAACTGGTTTGAGAACAACCAAGTAAGACTTCAAGATTTACTGGTATACAGACTCTTCACCAATAATTTTAAATGGCCTTTGACATTTAAAAACTTGGCTCAAAAGTTATCCTCTCTCAAAAACCTTCTTCCTGACCACTCCTTTATTCCATGTCATTACCATGCTTATCTACAATATTTTTCATGTATCAATCTCATGTACAATTATGTATACATTGTGCTGTAAGCATTTTAAGTGCCTTTGATATTTCCATTATATCTTGAGCAATACTGTAAGCTCAGTGAGGGTAGAACTAGCTCTTCTATTTCTCTGGTTTCCAACCATGAAACTCAGCATAATGTATATGCAGGGGGAAAAAACAGGTTTTCTCCCAGTGACATATAATTTCCACTGAGCTATTCAACACTAACATTTTTTTAAGGTTGAGCAAGTTTGAAAGTATGGTACATTAAGAGCTGTACAAAATACACCCACACTTCATAGAAAAGATGCCACTTAGAGTTGGACCTAACAAAAATTATGCTCCACCAAACCAAATATACTATTACACTGTACTTATTCCTTTGGAGTCTTTTCTTTTTACTACATAAGCTTGTGGCTCCATTTCGCTCTTAGCAACCCTGTAACTATAGAAGCTCAACTCTAAATAAGTTTACTGTTGGGAAACTTACTCTTCCCACCTACACAACCACTAGCTTCCCACACTGTCTCCAGTGTCCTGTGAGCAACTGCCCAATTGCTGTGTGGAAAGACAGCTTACATATTGAGTGTCCATTCTTGGCAGACCCTGGCTTTTACTGCTGGTCCTTACTTAGCTTAATTGACTCAGAACAGTATCAAAAAGAGACATTATTATACAAGTTCAAAAAAATGGCCATTTAAGAAAATTTAAATATAAAAGCCCTGGTCATTGTGCTGCATTAAAACAGGCAAGCATGTGTGACACCCAGAAAACAGAATAATGCCTATTGAAATAGTGAATTCTGAGTAATCTCACTGCACAAGTTTTAGTGTTTCACATATATACATTCTCAAAAATTACAATGATCTATAAATGGGAAGCATAACTGGCTTCAAAATTATAATCCATTATGGTAATAAGTGATAATGTTTTACACAAATATAATTTCAAAAACTGTACAGCTTTTTAAAGACAATAATGTGAATGTTAGAGTGCGTTTATGAGAAACAACTAATGCATGGGCTAATAGAGCATTTTCACTTTCTTTTTTTTTTAGATTTTATTTATTTATCTTTAGAGGGGAAGGGAAGGAGAGAGGGAGAGAATATCAATGTATGGTTGCCTCTTGTGTGTCCCCTGCTGGGAACCATCCTGCAACCCAGGCATGTACCCTGACTGGGAATCGAACCACAATCCTTTGGTTCACAGGCCTGTGCTCAATCCACTGAGCTACACCAGCCAGGGCTCACTTTCTTAGTAGTAGTCTTTCTTTCCATTGGATCCCAGAAGAGATTCCTTCTTAGTTACCATGCACTAACTGGGGCTTGAACACAACACAAACATAATTTATAAGTGAGCAAGATTATTACTCCCTTCAGCCATATGGGGGAGAAGGTTAAATAAGCATCAATTCTTCCCATTTAACTAAATATACTTTGCTCTACATATACCTTTATGTATGTATATAAAAATAATTTTGTAATTTATATTTCTACATGCTTTCATACAAGTGACTGATGGTCTTTACAGAATTAACGATAACTGGGCAGGGTGAGGGAGTGTTCTTTCTTTCTTTCTTTTTCTTTTAATATTGTATTTATTTATCTTTAGAGGGGAAGAGAAGGAGAGAAGGAGAGAAATATCAATGTATGGTTGCCTCTCATGCATCCCCTGCTGGGATCTGGCCCACAACCCAGGCATGTGCCCTGACTGGGAATCGAACCACGGTTGTTTGGTTCGGAGGCCCGCACTCAATCCACTCAGCTACACCAGCCAGGGGCTGCTCTCTTATCAGTAAGACAGGACAACAGATTGCCTCCCAATGGAAATTAACAGTATTGAAAAGAACCCATATTATACCAAACATTCCATTTTTCAGACAATTTTTTAAGAAAACCTAGACATATGACCATTATGCTAGCATGAATAAGGAAATCTGTAATAGCCTAGTATCATCATCTGCAATAGACAGATACACCTTCCAGCAATTCTGGTCAGTTTTCATCAAAAAAGATATAATAGAAATGTAATAGCCTATGTTTAAAATGTTGATTTAATATCACTTTGACCTGAACTGCATTATCAAGGCATTTTTTCACTAATGTGTAATAGGATAGTTACTGTTGTAGCGAAACAGAGTGCCTGTTCACCTCCCTAACACAAAGTAATCCCTCTGAAGCAGGCTAAAAAACAGTAATTTGACTATTGTGCCAAGACAAGCAAGAGTTAACTGTTCAAACACCTGATCAGAGTGTCTTAAAATCGGCATGAGCAGATTTGTAAAAAAATAAAAAGTAATAATAATAATTCATTGCAATGGAAAACCACACTTATTGATGTTTAATAGTAAAGTCTCTTTTATTTGCTATGGTCTATACAAAATGTAGAATTGTATTAACTTCAAAGGTGGTAAGAAGATTAAAATTAAAATTCATGGGACATGACATGCAACACAGCTTTAAAGATATAAAACTAAACAATCCCAGTGCCTTAGCAGGGTTCTTTTGTATTTCTTTGTTAATAGGGGAAATTCTTAAAATGCAATCCAGCGAGCATAAGTGTAAGTAAAGCTTTTGAAATCTTACCACAACAGCTTATTTAGTAAGCTAATCACCAAAGCTTTTCTTATGGTAACAGAAGGGGGCTTTACTTATTAAAATCAATACAGCTCACTGTAAGATATCATATCTGTGCTGTTTTTAACTTCCTAAAATGTGCCCCTGGCATTTAACAAACTCTCTGGGAAAAAATATAAAATCACACTACAGGTTTTCAAGAGTTGCTCTCCCCACTGCTCAAATCATCCCAAGAACCTCGTACTCTTGTTATGATCAAGGCAGCACTCAATATTCCTGATGCTCAACTGGAAATAAGATGGTAAAGGACAGTGACATGAGGGCAGGAAGTTTTGCACTGGAAACTGGCATTGAAAACTGCCATACCCTTATAGTGGCTCAGGTAGTATTCAGGTCCTCACTACTCTCTAACCAGAGGAGCTCACTTGTGGTTCTGGGAACTGTAGCAGCAGTATTACCAGGGAACTTGTTAAAAATGCAAATTCACTGCCCCACCCCAGACCCACTGAATCAGAAAATGTGGGAATGAGGCCCAGCAATTTGTGTTTTAACAAGCACTACAGGAGATTATGATGTTCAAGAACCACTCCTCCTCAGACTTTAATGTGCATAAGAATCATCTGGGGAACTTGTTAAAATGCAGATTCTAACTCAGCAGGTCTGAGGTGGGGCCTTAGAACCATCATTTCCAACAAGTTCCCAGGTGATGTCTTCTGCAGATCATACTGCAAGTGTTTCCCAAGCCAGCTATTTAACAAAATCACCCAGGATGCTCATAAAATACAGGTTCCAAGGCACCACCCCAGACCAAATTAATCCAAATCTCTGGGGACAGACTTAGTCAAATATAACTAGTATTCTGCTTCAGCCACACATTAAAATTACCTAGGGAGCTTTTAATAATCCTGATGCCCAGACCCTTTCCTAGTCCAATTAAACCAGAATCTCTGGGGTTGGAACCCAGGCATCCATATTTTTAATAATTCCCCAGTGATTTGAAGTGTGGCCAAGGTTGAGAATGACTGCTGTACAGTTTAACTGGCTCAACACCTGGCAGGCACAGTGGATCCCTTTGTAGTAGCAAATAGTTTTCTATAACATGGCTAACTGGGTTCCCACATACAAATCCAGGAGAAATGACTTGGAATAGTTAAGTGCAGGCCAAGTCACATTTTTACCATGTCTTGAACATTACTTCTGTGGGCAGATATGCCTGTTACAACTGTACAACTGAAACTGAGGATTTAGTAATGCACAAATGTTACCTGTCTTCCACTCAACAAGTTTCTACCATATTCCCAAGCTCTAGCTACTGCTACCTCTCTTCAGTGAGGTGGGCAATCCAAGAAAACAGCAGCGATGGTGAAGAATTTGTATCCATACAGCCTGTTCATATACTGACATCCCCACTCATCCCCCAAACCTGAAACAGACAGATCACTGGAAATTTGTCATAACCTTTCATAGTGGAAGGAAAACTGATGCATCTAGGACTTTTCACACCCACAAAAGGCAGATTTCACCAGTTATAGACATTTTTGACAGTAAGGTCCTGGGAAGGGATGAAAAGGTATGGTTTTTACACAAAAGAATTGCAAACTGTTGGAAGCACATCTTCTGGTAGACAAAGACAGTACCTGAAACACCAATGCTCATGACATGGTACTAGTAACTCTGAGGGGAAAACAAGCAATATGTCTTTTTGTCTTAGGGCCCCCAGCACAAAACCAAACTAATGAGTACACAATGCTGTTAACTATAGGGTGTGGCAAAAGTAGGTTTACAAGTTTTGAGTACATGAGACACAGAATTTATTCTTTTATTATTTATTAATTATTGTATTGTTTTCCATATGCACGACTGTGAACCTACTTTGCCCCTTGTATGAAAGAGAGAAAAAAATGTGTGCTGGTTACTAAGGTTATGTCAAGTGATTATAGTTATTTCATTCCCCAAATCAAACACTACTTATAAGCAAGTTTCCTGAATTTGCCACAGTACACCTCAAAAATGACTCTAAGATAAATGAAAACAAGATGCAGTCCTCCTTCCACTTAAGTGAACTTTCATTCCGCCCTTGTTCATTTTCAGTGTCTTTTCTAAATTAGTTGTTCTGTAGAATACATGATACATTCAAAGACAGCTAAATGATAATAGTTACTATTCTTCTATTTCAACTTATCCACGGTAATCAAAAGTGTGTTATATTTTATCTGTTTAATTTCATGAAAAAGAAATCCAGTGGATGGGATATTAGAAGAGAAACAATATCTCAGTAGGTGTTCAAAGTAGCTCCTGTTAAAAGTACATTTTCAAAAGCATTTTTATATGAACTGGTCAAGCTCACTTGCCTTTTAAAATTCTTGTTAGTCATTCAGTTAACTCAAACTCACTTTAAAATGTGTGAAAATAGCACCCCCTGAAATGTGTTCTCATATACTTTGGAGCAATGGAGCATCAATAGTAAAACAGCCTTTGCCAAACTTGTAACTACACAGCAATGAATTTTGCAGTCCCGTGATTTTGCAGAACCAACCTATGTATCATCCCAGGACTGGCTCTAATACATCATAGATACCCAGGAGAAGGCAAAAAAAAAAAACACAAATAAGTGACTCAGGCTAATAAATATTTCATAATTTTTTTCACCTGGCAGTCTTTTCAAAATGAATTTTACTTTTTAACCAAAGAATGAATTGGCAAAGTAAAAGTGTAGCTTTAGCATTTAAGCTCCTAGAATTAAAAGTATGATATTTATAAAGATACTGAATTGATGTGACAGTGTCAGTCTGTCACTGTCAAATTACTTTCATGTATTTCTTATGAACCAATGCGCAAAGATGAACACAGTCTGGAAGAAAATGCACAGAACACAGAAGAGTCATATAAAATTAAATACAGTTAAAATATCAAAGTCAAAGAAAACAAATGATACAAAATTACAATTTCCAGGACACTTTATTGCAATTTCCACTTTATATACTGATTTAATATTTTTAGTCTAGGCATAAGTGTTTGTACTTATTCAATTGTAGTATGATCCCTAATCTCACAAAGTGAAAAGAAGCAGTTATAAAGAACATCAATTCAGGTATTTATGATATGGGGACAAGAGACACTTGTCATCAATAGCAAAAGGGTTGATGCTTTTCTGTATAAATTTCTCTGAAATTTTTCTCTATTATTTTTCTTGTTGATGCTAAGAACTCATAATAAAACAATTGCCTTCTTTGTCATTCTGCCTTTCCTTGGGCTTTACATTCTGCCTAGCATTTAATTCAGAAAGTCAAGTTACACTCAGTTTACACGAAAAAAAAATATGCCCCATCTCCCACACATCCAAATGGACAAGAATCAGAATTAACCTGGCTTTCAGCTCTAACAGTGCTATTTTAAACAATTTTAACCACACACTTGAAGGATAAAATTACTAAAAAGTACAAAACTAAAGGAAACCATAAAAATTCCTACACACTGTGGCGATCACCTAGTTCTAAAATCATCAAGTCTAACAGATTTCTTAAAAGTGAAATTGACACAAAAGCGAATGCACACTTAATGTACAAAATGACAGTGGCTCTATGGGGACAGCTCTCTGAATGAGCTATTACTCAGACAGTGGAATGAAAAAGAAAAAAAAAGGTCTCACTCCTCAAACGTTAGAGAGCTGGAGGTGTGCTGCACCAGAAACACGTTTTAATAGGTTTGTTCACGGATAAAAATAGGCAGCGAGGGGAAACGTGTTTTTCAAAAACCTCCTCCCTTCCCAGGACACAAGGAAACCCAAACTTTAACTCTGGTGCTAAGTTCCATCACTAACAGAAGTTGAATGGTTGCTATTTTTTACCCTGCAACGGGACGGTAAGTCTCTAAGCGCAAGGCAGGAATACTGGTGGGACTTTCACCGGGTTTAAAGGAAATCGAAGTAAGAAGAGGTCAACACCCTGAGTAAGCCAGGTCTTCAAAACCCAGGCGGTGGGGACGCGGGATGTCAAAAGAGAGAAGGAAAGGGTCAGAACTCCTCAAAGTTATGGTAAAAAGAAAGCGAACACCTCTGGGAGCCAGCGACCAATCTCTTGCAGCGGCACCCTGCTCCAAGTGTGGGATACTTGCCTCAGAGGGCAGAAAGCTCAGGGTGCCCAGATTTAGGTCTACTGGCTCCGGGGACCAGGGTAACGAGAAGGGCAGGAGCAGCCCTCGGCGGGGAGGCGGACTCGTACTTTACCTCAACTATGAGTCCCATCCCGAGCACAAGGGAGAGGGCGGTGGAGGACGCGGTACTCACTAGGGCTCGTTGGTGAACCGGGGGGTCCGGGGCTGCTGGTATCCGTACAGGTGACAGTAGAGCACATCGAAGCAAAAGCAGCACATCTCCGCTGACACCACCATCTTCCGGGAGCTGGGCAATGAGGACGAGGCGGCGGACGACGAGGAGGGCGAGGAAGAGGTGGCGGCGGCCGAGGTGGAAAGTAGGGTCCCCACTCCGCAGCTCGTAGGTGGCGACAGGGAGATACCCCCGCCGCCACTGCAGCCCTGGGGGGGAGAGAGGGTACAGCTGCTGCCGCTACCTCCTCCAGTGAGACCTCCCAGCCCGTTGAACCGCGTACCGGCGCCTCCTAGTCCCAGCTCCCCAGCTCGACACTGGCTCTCTCCGCTGCAATGGGAGGAGGAGGAGGCGCCACCACCGCCACCCGAGCCAGAGGGGGGCGAACTGGACAGTTTCTGCTTCTTCACCCCGCAGCAACCGGCCGCCATCTTGGAACAGTCTCCCCCACGCACTGTTTCCGACCCATAAGTGAGGCGAGCTGGCAGCGGGGGCGAGCACGCTGCGGCCCCGGCCGTCGGACGTCGGGGGCGCGCCAGGAGCTCGTGAGGCGCGTGCGCCCGCTCCCGGTCCGGCGGCCTGGCCACGAAGCGGCCCGCTGTGTACCCCAGCCTAGGCGCTCGCCCCATGCTTTCGCTGCTGTGCCCTTCGGGCCAGTCCCGCGGTCTCCTCGCCTCCTCTCCGTAGCCTCGGCCCTGGGGCTCACGGAGGATAAAAGACGGGAAGCCCAACGGAAAGGAAGAAGGAAACAAGGAAAAAGCGAAGCGTGGGAGCGAAGGGAGGAGGTGGGCACTACCAGAGAGGAAGGAGGAAAAGGGAAATAAGTTGGGGGCGGGGGAGGTGGCGGGAGAGAAGAAAGTCCGAAGTATCCAAATCCCAAAGCATAGATCAGTGACCAGAGCTGCACGTAGTGTTAGTGACACTTGAGCCGAGTTATGTGGAACCTGAGCCACCTGCCTCAAACGCGCTGGTTGCTGAACTGCTGGAGTGTGAGTATGCAGGTGCTCAGAACTCCACACCTGAGACCGTTCCTATAAAGTATGTTCAAATTATTGGGGAAATGGCCACAGGGTGATGGCTTTAATACTAACCTAAGCACGCACCAGGTGTTTTCCGAGATTATGGTAAAATAGCAATACTGTTTGCTTATGGACAAATATGCACGCGCAATGCAATCTGTATATGCATAACTTGTTCCCCAACTGTCCCACGTTGATCCGTGAAAATGTTTAAAAGCAAAAGGTGAAGTCCTAACATCTCACTGGTTCAAAGATGTTAGTTGTCCTGGAACCTGTGGTGGTGGATTGTGTGTGTGTGTGTGTGTGTTTGGCTTGGAAACAAAACAATCAGAAATACATCTTTAGTCAGCATAGATCTTACAAGTAAATAGGGCATGTAGTGTAATGAGTCATAAGTTGAAAGGTTTTGTTCAGGTATATTATTAGACAGTTCTTAGTATTCATTTTTTTTTAATTTCTCAAAGAGAGCTTGGGTGGATGAAGAGTCGTATAATTATGTCAGTCCCATTCTGAGCACCTAGGACAATAATAAAATGATAAAATTCATAGAAATGAATCTGATAGAAAGTGTAAGTTATTTGCATTGTCTCTACACCATGCCAAAATATATAGACAAAGTGGAGACATCATAGAATTAATTGATTTAGTCACTTTGGAACTAAATGTGTGGGATCTTGTAAACAGCTGAGGGCTGCTCACTCCACTTAGGAAAAAATGTTTATTCATTCAATAAATTATTGAGCCTCTGCGCTATACTATGTGCATGACACTGTACTTACATTTACATCTAGGAAGTATGCTTTTCATTCACAGTTTATGATTTAACTTATATCTGGGTACATAATCAGATAAATAGCTAATATTCGTGGAGCACTTGTTGGGTGCCAAGTACCATGCCTCATCTTATCCCTTAGTCCTTCAAAATAATATGGTATCTCATTCGATGTTCACAGTAACTCTCCTCTGAGGTTGCTCATTTATAGATGAGTAAATTGAACCTTAGAAGCAACTTGTCAAACGTCACACACCTAGAAAGTGACAGAGCCAGGATCTGAATGCGGGTATGTGTGATTCCAGAAACCATGCCATTGTGCAAACTGCCTCTTGTTATAATGACAGCAAAGTTAGTAGTGATGGATAAAAGATGGTGACATTAAAGTAGAGTAGGGGAACAGAAGTTAAACAAAAATAAGAACTTACTGTTTATGGAAAGAAACACTAAAATATGTTTCAAGATAAGATTAAGATTCTCCTTTTAAAAAGACTTTATGAAATAGATTAACTGTCTAGAATGGCACCATGCAACCTAAAGACAAAAGGGGTGGGTTAACTGATTTCTAATATGTGCTCTCAACCTCTCAAATCGTATCATCACTCTTAGAACTGTTTGAGGCAAATAACAATTCATTGCCAAGCACTAGCAGAGTAAAAAAAAAGTGTTAAATCTTTTTTGTCTATGTTGAAGAAAGGAAAGCAGATTGGTTTCAAAAAATGTTTCACAAACTGAAAATAAATAAATAAACTGAAATTCATGGTTTTTTTTTAACCCTCACACAAGGACTTCTTTATTGCTTTTAGAGAGAGAGGGCTGGAGAGAGGAAGGGAGAGAGAAAAAACACTGATGCAGGAGAGAAGCATCAATTGGTTGCCTCCTGTAAGCACCCCAATGCGGGGGTTGTATGCCTAGTGACTGAGACTGAACCTGCAACCTAGGTATGTGCTGTGAGTGATAAACCCACAGCATTTTGCTTATGACATGATGCTCCAACCAATTGAGCCATCTGGCCATGGCTGAAATTCATGTTTTATGTCCAAAACAGTGCTCCACAAAAACTGGTACACTCTTAGGGTGTTTTGTTTTATTTTATACTTTATTCTTAACTAGTAGAGCCTACCTTTTGATTTGTTTGAAGCTGGATTGAATATCAGACAATAGGTACCAATTCACTCACTACTCTACTAAGAAGTAAACAATTTTACAGTAGAAAGCCAGTGCTATTTAATGACATCACACAACAGTTTAGCACAGGAAGCCAAGTAGGATACCGTGGATGGCTGCTTCTGCTAGGGGAATTTAGGAAAGCAGAATGTAATCTCCTGATTTAGAATTTGGCCAGTATATGCCCCTACCCTTGTGATCATAGCAAGGAATCTTTAATAAGCACCACTAGCCATGCCCTTAGTCCTGCATTATATCTAAAAGGCAATGCACTATCATGGCAATTATACCAGGTTAAGGCACTGATGCAATGGGAAACTCTAAGACAAGGACATTCCAGCTAAATTACAAAAGCAGCTCCCCCCGCCCCCAAGGATTTTAAACTCCAATTCCAACCCTTACAATCATAATGGAAATAGACAAACTCAAACATGAACACTGAAGAACATAATTCATTACCTCACCACTAGGAGTTACTATCTGAAGTACTTTGTTGTATTGGCTGGCAAAAGTGGGGGAAGTGTGAATACTCCCACCTTTTTCTCTGTGTCAACTTCTGAGCCCGGCTCATTTCCCATACTAACTTTGTACTTCAAGATGCTTTGTAAATCCCCTGGCAAGTACTGGTGGTGGTAGTAATGCCTTCTTTTAGCCTTTGAGGAAATGCCTCTCCTGGCCTTGTTTTCTTGCAAAGTCACAGCATAGAAATAAATGTATTTAATTCAAATAACAATGAAATTCTCAAATCCAATTCTGTGAAAATGTTCTTTTACATCTACACAAAGTGCACATTGGATGCCAAAATTGACTTTGCTCAGGATTCTTTTGACTTGAAGTGTAAAGTTCAAAGTATGATAGAGCACATGTGTTTCTACCCACTGTTGATACTGTAGTGCAGTGATAATACCCTCCACAGGAAACATTAAGGTGCCTTCTGCTTTTTGTAACTGACTATCAAGCTGGGAGCTAAAGATTCCACATTTTAAAAAAATAAATAAATAGGTCATAGTCTCCTTGCCAACAGAGCACATTTGAACTATAAGCATTTCTATTTCTGCATCTGCCTCTAAATTGTTATGAACTAACTTATGTCAAATGGTTTGTTTAAAACTGAAAAACCACTTGAACAAAGGTTATGCACATTATTTACAAGATGATAAAACTGGGATTGGAATTAAGCCCAATAGTTATTGGTTGTTTTATCATTACCTCAATTTGTTCTTGTGTTTACCATAGTTATTTTTCATTTCAGTAAAATATAATTATAATTTGATGAGGTGGTGAACACTTGTTAATATTGTAAAATTATTTTCTTAGGTTCCTAGGGCTGTGGGTGACACGAGGAACATTCACATAGTTTAATGAAAAGAAACTTCCATTTATGCCCAAACAAGTGTTATTTTTATCCTCTGTCATCAAATTTTCTCAACTGTCATCCTTGAACAACTGCAGAATGTAATATTAGCTACCATTTGATCTAACTTTGTACACATATAACACATGATTGTGGTGGTGGAGGTGGCCATCAGTTCACTTTTTTATTTGCATGTATATGTGAATAAATACTGAAATGTTTAACCTACTTCTCAATTCAAGTTGATAGATCAGCTTTTGTTTTCCTCATTGCAAAACAGATCCTTCCCTCCTGAATCCTTTCTTTATGTAATGAAGACCATTACCTATGTTTCTTATTTCTATTTTCCTTAAAAACTTCACCAACTATCCTCTATGCATGTAATGGGGTGTCAAAATGTATGTACCATAATGTGCCCCACCTCCATATTTAAATATAAACATGTAGTTCTTTTTCTATAACTAATCTCACCATTCCCTGGAGTATTTACTCCAGTTGCCTGGAGATACAGGCTGGACAGAGTGAAGATTAACACTGTTGAGTAAAGTATAAAAGTATGTTCAGAATTAAAAGTCTCTTGTACAAATACAGGTTTCCCCCATTATCCAAAGTAGAGCATTTCCATGCAACCTTTTGGTAAGCATAAGTGGTGAAAAGTGAAAAACCAATTGCCATTAGTTTATGTGGAAAAACTTTTGAGTGTTCCCAGATCCAAAATAATGACCTACTAAATCATACCAAATAACACACAAAAGTCAAAATACCACTGACATACAGTGTTAACAAAAGAAGAAATGATGTGATAAATACACATGCTGCTTTGTACACCCATCAATCCTCTCAAGCAATAGACTTTCCACTTTATGCATTATTGAATGCCGACTAGAAGAGAGTACTACTAGCAGAACTACATCCAGTTTTACACTAAGGATAACAAACACCCTTATGAGCTCTCTCAGGCTTTTCTGATACTTTAGGACACATCTTGCTAATGGATGTACAGAATTAATTGAGAAAAAACATAAATGCTCACAGACACAGTTCAGAGTTTTAATAGGCTGATGCTGAAATGCCAAGTGCAGTCCCCAGGGAAGGAGCCAGGCAGTACCACTCCGGCTGCTCCTGGTGCACGCTGCCTCTATATTGGCTGCTCCAAAAACAAACCCTGAACTCTATTATCACTTTTGACTTTTTTTTGTAAAAGTGAAAATCCTCTTCAGATTTCTTTCTGTTAGTGAAAGTGGGCACTCATATAGTTCTCTTGTAAAAGCACAGTAGCTTAATGAAAACTTTCAAAAAGTAGGGTATACCTGTATTCAATCTAAAGTTCAAACTCATTTATGGCAGTAAGTGAACCCCATAACCTCTGCTAGGTCCTAGTTGAAATTTATCTCATTTTGCCTCACTTGTGGTGTCTTTGTCTGGTTTTGGTTTCAGGATAATACCTCAAAAATTGAGTTGTGAACTTTTCTTCCTCTTCTGTACTTTGGATAAGTTTGAGAAAAATTAGAAATTATTTCTTCTTTAAAAGTGTGGTAGGGCTGGCTCACCAGGGAAGCCATCTGCTCCTGGGGTCTTGTTCCTTATTGAGAGATTCTTTAAAATTACTGACTCAATTTTGTTGCTTGTTATATGTCTATTATCCTTTTCATTATTTTGACTCAGTTTTTGTAGTTTATGTGTTTGCAGGAATTTGCCCATAGCAACTTGGTTATCTAATTTGTTGGCATACAATTATTTATAATATTCTTTTATAATTGTTCATTTCTGTAAATTTTGTAGTAATTTCCCCTTTTTCATTTCTTTTTTCAATTAAATATATTGGGGTGACATTGGTTAATAAGATTGTATGGGTTTCAAGTGTACATTTCTATGACACATGATATGTATATTCCACAAACCAAATTCAGATCATCTTCTGTCACCATGTATTTAGCTACTTTTACTGGTTACATTTCTCCTTTTAGTAATTTGAGTCTGATTCTTATTCTCCTTCTCCTTCTTTTTTGGTCAGTCTTACTAAAGGCTTGCCAATTTTGCTGTTCTTTCAAACAAACAACTTCTGTTTCATTAATTTTCTATATTGTTTTTCTATTCTCCATTTCATTCATTTCTCCTCTATTTTTTATTATTTACTTTCCTATATTTGCCTTGGGATTAGGTTGCCCTTTTGTCCTAGTTCTTTAAAGTGGAAGTTTAGGGTAGTGATTCGAGGTATTTCTTCTTTTTTTAATAAAGTTCTTACAGCTAAAATTTCTCTCTAAACCCTGCTTTAGCTGTATCCCATAAGTTTTGGTATGTTGTGGTTTTGCTTTTGTTCATTTCAAATATTTTCTAATTTATCTTGTGATTTTTCCTTTGATCATCAGTTATTTAGAAGTGTTTTGTTTCATTTACACATATTTGTGAATTTCCCAAACCTCATTCTGTTATTTATTTCTAACTTATTTGTGGTAGAGAATATAACTTGTATGATTTCAGTCATTTTAAATATGTTGAGGCATATTTTTTGGCCTAGCATAGAGTCTGCCCTAGAGAATGTTCCACATATACTTGGAAAGATTATATATCTCCTGTTATTAGGTGTAATGCTCTATAGATGTATGTTAGGTTTAGTTGGTGTATAGTATTGTTCACATCTTCTATGTACTTATTGCTGAGTAAGAGTGGTTCATGCATAACCAAGATAAAGAAATTGGCTTTTATTCAAGGAGCCAAATGGTAAGCCATTGAAGGCTTTAATCAGACCAGTCAAGAGACTTCCATAAATAATCTAGGTTAGGCCTGGACCTACATAGTAGCAGTTATGATGAACTGAAGGGAGATATTCTGCATAAAGTTTAGATAGAGTCAATAAGACTTACTTATAGATACGTTGTTGGGGTGAGCAAAAGGAAAGGATTAAGTATGATGCCTAGATTTCTGGTTTAAGTAACTGCGTAAGTGTTTGGTGACATGCTAAGATAGAGAATATAGGGAAAAGAGGTGGTTGGGAGATATCAAGAGTTCTTGACTTAATAAGTTTAAGGTATATGTTAGATATCCAAATGAAGATGTCAGGTAGAGAGCCAAATGTGCATGTTATGAGCTCAAATGAGAGTCTTCACTGGAGAAATAAATTTGGAAGTTGTCAGCATATAGGTGGTACTAGAAGCCATGGTCTGGATGAGATGACATAGAGAGGAATATAAAGAAAAAAGAGAAGGCCCAGGATTGAGTTCTGATGTATCACAATATTAGAAGAAATCTGCAAAGAAGACTAAATGAGAACAGGCAGTGAGGTGGGCACGGCAATGGGAAACCAACAATGTTGTATCACAATATCCAAAGAAAAAATGTTCAAAAATAAAGGGAATGGTTAACTGTGTCAAATACTGAAGGAAGTTCAAGTAAGATGTAGATCGAAAAGCGTCTATTGGATTTGGCAATACAGAGGGTGATTGTTGCAATAACATGAATAGTTACATTGAAATGGAGGGGCCATAAGCCAGATGAGAGTGAATTGAAAAGTCAATAGGGAGATAAGGTATTGCAGATAGGTTAGACAGATAATTTTGTTGAAACATTAAGTTCCCAAGAGGAATAGAGAAATGAAGGGTTAATGAAGGGGGAGCCAGAGAGGAATGTTGGGTCAAATAAGGGCTTTTCTTTCATTAAGGATAGTTTCTAAAGCTATTTTAAGTAGTAATTATTATTATTATTATTATTAACTTTTTATTTACAAAAATTTAAATGTGTTTATTGATTTTAGAGAGAGAGGAAGGGGAAGAAGAGAGAGAGAGAAACATTGATGTGAGAGAGAAACATCAATTGGTTGCCTCCCATTCGCTCCCCAACCAGGGATTGAACCCACAACCTAGGTATGTGCCCTGACTAGGAATCAACCCCCCCCCCAGCCTTTTAGTGCACACAATGATGCTCCAACCAACTGATCCACGGTGGTCAGAGCTAGTATTATTTCTTTGATTACAAAGTCTTCGGTGAAGTATAGCTACAAGCAATTCTTAGAGAGATAGATTAACCCAGAAACACTTCTGGCCTGAAAAACACAAATACTGAGATCTCAAAACATCAATTTTTTTACAGTTGTAGTCTTGTAAATAGGGAGATTGATAAGATAGAGGATCCACCAGGGAACAGGGAGGACTGAGCTAGATGGAAATGATGAGCACAGGGAGAAGACAGTCAGCAAAATGCCTAGGCTTTGGTGGTGGCTGAAGTATGATGGGGTGAGAGAAGTAGACAGTTGAGGGACATTTTATAAACCATCCTTGGGATTCCCGTAGAATTTTGATGTCGTGATGTTTTTACTGCTTTAGCAAAATTTTGCTCACCAGCCCTTGCCAGTGTGGCTCAGTTGGTTAGAGTGTTATCCCATACACCAAAAAAGTTGGGGGTTCAATTCCAGGTCAGGGCACATACCTATGTTGCGGGTTCACTTCCAGGTTGGGAGGCAACCAATTGATGCTTTTCTCTCACATCTCCATCCCTCTCTCTCTCTCTCTCTCTCTCTCTCATCAATAAACATCTTAAAATTTTTTTTTTTGCTCACTAGAATCCCAATAGGGCCTAGCAGTTGTTCTCAGCATACATTGTCTGGGACTGTAGTAAACATCTACTCTCAGGCCTTTAGCACAGCACATGTTCATTTATTGTACAACTTAAACCAAGTTGCTTAACTTCACTTTCCTTATCTCTTGAATTACGTGTCAGTATGTACCTGATGAATTTATTATCAGGATTAAATAGTATGTGTATAATGCTTAGCACAGTGCCTATATTAAGGTTGACAAGCAATTGTTAAGCATCCACTGTGTTCTAGACCCTATAACAGGGATACAGAGATGAGTAAGGAGGTTTCCTATCCTTTAAGGCCTTACAAAACTAGTGCAGAATAAATAAAGACTTATGAAAACATAATTATTTTAGCAACCCACTTACATCACCACATGCCAAATAGTTTCTTCATTTAGAACAGTTTGACATAGAAAATACTTAACATTAAAATTCCATGCTAATCAAAAACTTCCATCTATTTACTCTTTTACTCGTATTGTGATCTCATATCTTTGTGACCTCATGTCCATAGACCCATCACTATTTTTCAATCTTCCTGACATCTCTTCCTTGCCCCACTTCTACTCTACCCCCTTCTTTTCTTGGCTTGATAACCATTATAAATAATTTTGACCACACTTTCACTAGCTTCCTCAATTTCTTTATATTTATTATCTTCACCGACATCTGCTGTGCCAACCTCTGATCCTGAATCAACTTCACCCTGTTTTCTTTCCTTTTATTTTCTTCATGTTTATTTTCTTGTTATTTTTTTCTGGATCTTTATGATAGGTGCCTAGCTCTTTCATTTTCATCCTTTATTTCTTTTCAAATGCAAGTATTTCAGGTTATAGCTTTCCTTCTATGTATTGCTTTAGTTGCAGCCCACAAGTTTTATTTCTATTATTTTCATTTGAATTCAGTTCAAAATATTTTACAATTTCCAATATGATTTCTTTTTTGACCCATGTTTTTTTAAGGTATGTTCTTAAATTGTAAAATATATGTGGTTTTACTAGTTATCATTTTGTTGATTTCTAGCTTAATTGTATTGTGACTTTAGAATGTCATTTGTATTATTTTAATCCTTTGCACTATGACCTAGTATGTAGTAGTATCAGTTACTTAAAGCAGTTTTGATTAATGTTCTATGTGTGCTTGAAAAGAATATGTATTCTACAATTGTTGAGTTCAGTATTCTATGCAACGTTAAATCAATTTTGTTGTGTTATTCAAATCTTACAATATATTATTTTTTGAGGAAGGGTCTATTTGTTCTATCAATGATGGAGAGAGGTATGTTAAAATATCTCAGTATGATATGGATTTATCTATTTCTCCTAAGGCTATTCATGCATATTTAACAATCTTGTTAGATTGCTTTTTATTAAAAAAATAAACGACTGTATCTTTAATAGTGCTTCTTCTTTTTTTTTTTTTTTTGCCTTAAAACCTAATTTGTATCTGATACTAATATAGCAGTACCAGCTTTCTTTTGGTATTTGTGTGAAATGTTTTTCCATCCTTTTACTATCAGTATTTTTGTATTTTATGTTTTAAATGTAGCTATTGAAATGGCATATGGTTGGTGTTTTAAAATTTAGTCCTTTAACACAGCATTTAGCCCATTTTTATTTAAATATAATTACTTACATATTTGGATTCAAATATTTCTCATTTGAATTTCCTATTTGTCTTACATATGGTGCCTTGTTTTTTTTGTATACTAAGTGCTTTTTAATGAGATCTAGTTATTTCTTTGAAAAATTGTTTGTTGGAGTATTTTGAGATTTAGGATGAGGGTGGGTTCTTGCAGAGGATTTGCATTCTGCCAGGTGCCTGGTGGCACCATCATTCTTGTTCTACGTTAAACTACATTTAGAGTTTGTGGTATTTTGGAGCACCTGGAAATGTGAATTTAAGCAGCAAAATTTTATTAGACAATATTGTGTTTACAACCTGTCACACAGGTGCCTTTTCCTCCACTCAGCACTAGGCTGCTTTCCTCAAAGTCTTATTATGTGTATTTATAGGGGGTTATTTCTCATTTAGTGGTACACTGATGTTTTAGATCTTTGTCATTCCAGTTTTTTTCTGGAGAGGAACCTTATTAGACTCTCCACCTTGGGTGGGCCCTTGGCTTTATGTTTTCACATCACTTATGGCCAGTTCTGTGAAGTTTAAATTATGTTCAACAAATGTTCTCAAAGAAGTAACTTCATCAATATGCCTTCACTTAGATATGGGCTCATAATTTCTTACTACTGTTCCAGCTCTTTGATACTTTAAGGAGATGTTTATTGCATTTTATTGGATATTTTTAGTTGTTTTCTGTGGGAGAGTAGGTTTGCATACCTGTCGACCACATTACCAGAACCCCTGCATATGTTTTTTCACCCTGTTCTGAGACTGCAAAACTGCTAGGGAAAATCACAAAATTGAACTCCATAATAAATTTATGATTTCCAGCCCCAACTGGCCATTCTCTCTATTGTTTTACAATTCTTTTATTCATCGTTATTTATTTCCATTTGTCGTTTCCCATAGCAGTTATTTATTTTAACCCATTACTACACTCCTTCAATCCTCCCACCCCATCCCCTGCACCCTTTTCACATTTCTGAAGGTCAGGCTTCTTACTTCATAACACACACACACAAAACGATCTTCAAGTGAGAATTCCCTCAACTCCCGGTCATCCAACACCTAAGTGTTGTCTCTATTCTTCCATTCTTTCTTGCTTCCTTCCTCTCTCTTGAAAAGAGAGTTTTATCCTTACTCTTTCCATGTCCTGTGGTCCAGATATAGTGGTGGACCCCCTCCAGTCCTCAAACTGTTTCATACTGATCCACAACATAAACACTAAAATTAAGACTAAAATTTTAGAAACTTTTATAGCAACTTGATAAAGTAATTATATGTTTATTAGATGATGTAATAATGAAACATTGGGGTTATATTCTGAATTTCTTTGTACTGAACTAGAACTCATCCACCCCTGACTTGTCTGAAAATCAACTGCATGCATTAGCCCTCTCCTCTTCTCAGAGCTCTCCTTTCACTCTCCATAAACATCCTCCCACATTTATCTTTCTTTTAACTTTGCCCACTGTGTGGCCATCTTATTTCTCTCTTTCCATTTACTACCAGCCTTCTTGAAAGAATAAGCGTCATATGCTGTTTCCCTCTTCATTACCTCCTCTTAAACCCTCAAACCACTATGGTCTGGATTATCTTCCTACTATACTCCAGCAAAAGCCACATCCAAAGTGCCTGATTCATGGTGGCCCTTTTGGTACTTGTCTAATCTGACCTCTACTCTGAATTTCTTACACAACACTACCCCTTCCTTCCAGGACCTCTCATCTCCTGTGTCTTCTAGGACACCTTTCAGTTCCATCCTTCATCTGATAGCTGCTTCTCTTAGTTTCTTTTGGGTTCTTCTCTTACTCTAGCCCCTATCTAGCCCATTCTGTCCCTCAAGCCCCTATCCACAGCCTTTTCTTTTGCTTTACATTCATTGACATCAGTCTATTCAACACCTGTATCCTGATGACTTCCAAATTTTTAACTACAAACCTGACTCACTGACCAAGTTGCAGGCTGACTTTTCAATTGGCTCAATTAGATAGTTTCATCCAGATATTGCAAATACACCTGAAATTCAATAAATCTAAAAGGTAGCTTGTACACAATCTTCACCCTCTTGGGTATTCACTATTTTGGCTAATATCTCCATCTATCTCATTACTCAGGGCTAGGAGTCATCTTTAACTCTCATTTATGTCTCACCTTTTAATGCATCAATATTATCTTAAATCCATTTTCTACTTCCATTACTTTATTTCACTAACTTTCACTAAGTGCTATGTGGTTACTCTTTCTGTATCCCATCTCATCCTCCTACAATCCATCCTTGATACCTCTGGCAGAAGGAGCACTAAAAAAATGCTGTTCTCATTTTGTCACTTGCCTACTTGAACTGTTGGTTCAAGTTTCTCATTCCCTTTCTCATTGCCTTTAAGAAGAATCCCAAACTCATTATCATTGTATATAGGAACATTTTCAATCATATCCTAGACCAGCTCGGTGTCTTTTACCATTATACCCAACAGACTTTGTATACCGGTAAGATTATTGATAGTTCCTTGATCATGTTATGTCCTTTCACTTCCCTATTTTTCTTTTAGGGAATTGATTTCCTTCTTTGCCCATGCTATTACTTTTGTTTTTATTCTTACCTAAACTATTTTTATCATTATTTTATTATACTTGCCCCCATTTTTCCCCCTTTGCCCTCCTCCGCCCATCCCACCCCCTGCTCCCACAGTCAATTCCCATACTGTTGCCATACATGTTCTTTGACTACTCTTTTCCCCTAAATTCCACTATTATTCCCCTCCCTCCTTCCCTCCAGTCACTGTCAGTCTGTTCCATGTTTCTACCCCTGTGGTTCTGTATTGCTTGTTAGTTTATTTTGTTCATTAATTTTCCCTTATAGGTGAGTTAATATGCTGTTTGTATTTCATCAACTGGCTTATTTCACTTAGCATAATGCTCTCCACTTGCATCCATGCTGTCACGAAGGGTAGGAGCTCCTCTTTTCTTTTTGCCATGTAGTATTCCATTGTGTAAATGTACCATAGTTTTTTGATCCACTCATTTACTGATGGTCACTTAGGCTGTTTCCAGTACTTGGCTATTGTAAATAGCCACTGCTATGAACATAGGGATGTATAACTTCTTTCAAGTTGGTGTTTCAGGATTCTTATGGTATAATCCCATCAGTAGAATTGCTGGGTCAAAGGCAGTTCCATTTTCAGTATTCTGAGGAAATTCCATATTAGTTTCCACAGTGGCTGCACCAGTCTGCATTCCCACCAACAGTGCACTAGGGTTCCCTTTTCTCCAAAACCTCGCCAGTACTTGTTGTTTGTTGATTTATTAATGGCCCTTCTGACAGGTGTGAGGTGAAATCTCACTGTGCTTTTAATTTGTATCTCTGTTGGCTAGTGATGTGGAGTATCTTTGCATATGTCTATGGGCCCTCTGTATGTCCTCCTTGAAGTGTGTATTCAGGTCCGTTGCCCATTTTTTAATTGGATTGTTTGTCTCCCTGGTGTTGAGTCATTGAGTTCTTTATATATTTTGGAGATCAAACCCTTATCTGAGGTATCATTGGCAAATATGTTCTCCCATATGGTCAGTTCTCTTTTTATTTGATGATGGTTTCTTTAGCCATGCAGAAGCTTTTCAGTTTTATATAGTCCCATTTGTTTATCTTTTCCTTTTTTTTCCCTTGTCCTAGGAGTATATTGGCAAAAATATTGACATGTGGGGTATCTGAAATTTTCCTGCTTATGTTTTCATCTAGGACTTTTATGGTGTCATGACTTATATTTAAATTTTTTATCAATTTTGAGTTTATTCTGGTGTATGGTGTAAGTTGGAGGTCTAGTTTCATTTTTTTGCATGGACCATTCCAGGTTTCCCAACACCATTTGTTGAACAGGCTATTTTTACTCCATTGTATGCTCATGCCCCCTTCATCAAATATTAATTGACCATAGAGACTTGGGTTTATTTCTGGGTTCTCTATTCTGTTCTATTGTTCTATGTGTCTGTTCTTATGCCAGTACCAGACTGTTTTGATACAGTGGCCTTAGAGTATAGTTTGATATCAGGTATTGTGATCCCTCCTACTTTGTTCTTTCTCAAGATTTCTGAGGCTATTCGAGGTCTTTTTTTGGTTCCACATAAATTTTTGAAATATTTGTTCTAGAGTTGTGAAATATGCCATTGGCATTTTAATAGGAATTGCATTGAATCTATAGGTTGCTTTGGAAAGTATGGACTTTATTTTTGAATGTTTATGAGTTTATTTGAGCCCAACTGACAATTGCTAAAAGCAGAACCTCAATGGCTTGAGAAAATGCCCTAGAAAATGGTACTTTTGCACCTTATTTTATACATTGCAGTCAAAAAGGATTTAAGTGGGTTCATGAAATCCCCTGGTGAGAGGGAGGTGGGAGAAAGCAAAGTTGTGGGGAACCTCTGGAATTGATTAAAAAGTAAAATGGTAAACATACACTTCTTTTACATAGGTGGGTATAGGATAGTTACAGTCAACAATCAGATAACAATAACAATGAGGTCAGAAGGAGAGTAAGAGTTTCTTTCCTACTTTTATTCTTTTAAATGTTTATTGATTTTATTTTTTTTTGAATTTTCCTGATTTTTATTTTTTAAGTGTATTTTATTGATTATGCTATTACAGTTGTCCCAATTTTCCCCCCATTGCCCATCCTCTGTCTAGTACCATTCCTTCCCTCCAGTGTAAACTGCCGCCCACCCCATTAGTTCATGTCCATGGTCATATCTATAAGTTATTTGTCTTCTCCATTTCCTATACTGTTCTTAACTTCCCCTGTCTGTTATGTACCTACCATTCATGCTTCTAAATCCCTATACCTTCCCCCCCATTCTTCCCCTTCCTCCTTGCAGCCGATAACCCTCCAAATGATCTCCTTATCTATGATTCTGTTCCTGTTCTAGTTACTTGCTTAGTTTGTTTTTTAGATTCAGTTGTTGATAGTAGTCTTTTTAATGTTCATTGTTTTGATCTTTTTCTCAAATAACACCCTTTAACATTTCATAAAACAAAGGCTTGATGATGATGAACTCCTTTAGCTTTACCTTGTCTCGAAGCACTTTATCTGCCCTTCAAGTCTAAATGATAGCTTTGCTGGATAGAGTTATCTTGGATGTAGGTCCCAGCTTTTCATCATTTTGAGTAATTCTTGCCAGTCCCTTCTAGCCTGCAAAGTTTCTTTTGAGAAATCAGCTGATAGTCTTATGGGAACTGTTTTGTAGGTAACTCTCTGCCTTTCTCTTGCTGCTTTTAAGATTCTCTCTTTATCTTTAAGCTTTGGCATTTTAATTATGATGTGTCTTGGTGTGTTCCTTTTTGGGTCCAACATTTTGTGATTATCTGTGCTTTCTGGACTTGTGTGTCTACTTCCTTCAATAAATTAGGGAAGTTTTCTTTCATTTTTTTTCAAATAAATTTTCAATTTCTTGCTCTTCCTCTTCTCCTCCTGGCATCCCTATGATTTGGATGTTGGCCCTTTTGGAGATGTCCTAGAGTCTTCTTATTTTATCCTTTTAAAAAAATTCTTCTTTCTTCATTTTGTTCTGGTTTAATGTTTATTTCTTACTTATGTTCCAAATCATTGATTTAAATTCTGGCTTCCTTCCCTTTCACTATTGGTTTCCTGTGGATTTCTCTTTATTTCACTTAGTGTAGCTTTCATTTCTTCCCTTATTTTTTAAAAGAGTTTATTTATTTAGTTTTAGAGAGAGGGAAAGGAAGGGAGAAAGAGAGGGACAGAAACACCAATGCATGGTTGCCTCTTGTGTACCCTCAATGGGGACCCAGCCAGCAGCCCAGGCATATGCCCTGACTGGGAGTCAAACCAACAACCCTCTGGTTCACAGCCTGGCACTCAGTCCACTGAGCTACACCAGCCAAAGCTCTTCCTTTATGTTTCACTATATTCAATGAGATGTCTGAGCATTCTGATCACCAATGCTTTAAACTCTGTATCTAATAGGTTGGCTATCTCTATGTCACTTAGTTATTTTTCTTGAGTTCTGTTCTATTTCTTATTTTGGGCCATATTTCATTGTCTTCTCAATTTGACAGCCTTCCTTTGTCTGTGTACTAGGTAGAGCCACTTTCACTCCCTTTCTTAGAACCCATGTTAAATTGCATTGGGTGGAGTCTTGGGTATTTGCCAGGACCAGTAGCCTGCTTCACCTGCTTTGTGGCTCCTGTTTGGGGAAGGGGTGGAAGAGTCGACAATGCTGCTTCTGGCTGACTTCTGGGGGCTTGTCTGCCATTCACCCAATTTCTAGTCACTTCACCCACTGCCCCTCCAGCTGCTTCCCTAGTTGTGGTTCCCAGAGTGGGTGGGTTCACATACGTTCCAGGCTGTCCCGAAAAACTGGCAGTTTCTTCCACCACCCTAATCCTCACTGGTTTTTACAGCCAGAAGTTATGAAACTTCATTTTCCCATTGCTGGAGCCCTGGGCTGTGCAGTTTGGGCTGGGATGGAATCACTTGCTCATAAAGTACCCTGCTGACTTTTATCCACCACACGTGAATGTGGGACCATCCATTTCTACCTTCTGCTGCAACTGCCTCACTGCCACACCACATCTTCTCCACCCCAGTTCCCTGACTAGGCCCCTTCTAATGATCTGGATGATTATAGCTTCCTTAAATCCTTGGTTATGAGACTTCCATACAGTTCAATTTTCTGGCAGTTCTGGGTATTTTTCATTTTGAAATTGGTTGTGATCCTTCTTATGGTTGTGCAAGGTGGCAAAGCATGTCTACCTATGCCTCCATTTTGACTGGAACCCTAAATGTTTATTCAGGAAGTATGCACATTTTATCTTTTTCATTTTATTTTATTTTAATTGTTCTTCAAGTACAGTTTTCTGTCTTTTACTCCCATCCCAGCCCACACCCCAACCCTCCCCAACGCCTGTCCATTTCAATCCTCTTCTAGTTTTTGTGCAAGTGCCCTTTATGTTGGTTCCGGTAAACCCTTCCCCTTTTCCCCTGAAATTCCCTCCCCTGTCCCCTCTGGTCACTGTCAGCCTCTTCTCTATTTCAGTGTACTTGGTTATATTTTACTTGTTTGTTTGTTTTGTTGTTTAGGTTCTTCTTAAAGGTGAGATCATATGGTATTTGTCTTCCACTGTCTAGTTTATTAAGCTTAGTGTAATGCTTTCCAGTTCCATCCATGCCATTACAAAGGGTAGGAACTCCTTCTTTCTTTCAGCTATATAGAATTCCATTGTGTAAATGTACCATAGTGTTTTGATCCATTCATTTACTGATGGACACCTAGGTTGCTTCTAGCACTTGGCTGTTGTAAATTGTGCTGCTATGAACATTGGTGTGCATAGGTTCTTTTGGATTGATGTTTCAGTATTCTTAGGATATAATCCTAGCAGTGGAATTGGTGGGCCAAAAGGCAGATCCATTTTTAGTTTTTGAGAAAATTCTATACTGTTTTCCATAGTGGTTGTACCAGTCTGCAATCCCACCAACACTGCACTAGGATTCCCTTTTCTTCACAAACTCTCCAACACTTGTTGTTTCTTGCTTTGTTTATGATGGCCATTCCAATCACTGTGAAGTGGTATCTCATTGTGGTTATTTAAAAATATTTATTTATTTATTTATTTATTTTTAGAGAGAGGAAAAGGGAAGGAGAAAGAAAGGAAGAGAAACATCAATGTGTGGTTGCCTCCTACATGGCCCCCACCAGGGACCTGTACTGCAACCCCCACATGTGCCCTGACTGGGAATCGAACTGGCGACCCTTTGTTTCTCAGCCTGTGCTTAATCCACTGAACTATACCAGCCAGGGCTCATTATGGTTTTAATTTGCATCTCTCTGATAGCTGGCCATACTGAGCATCATTTCATGTATCTCTGGACCCTCTGTATGTCCTCCTTCTAGAAGTGTCTGTTCAAGTCCTTTGCCCATTTTTTAATTGTCTTCTTAGAGTGGAGTCGTGTGAGTTCTTCATATATTTTGGAGATCAAACCCTTGTCTGAAGTATCATTGGCAAATATGTTTTCCCATATGGTTGGTTCTCTTTTTATTTTAATGCTGCTTTCTTTAGTGTGTAGAAGCTTTTATTTTGATGAGATCCCACTTGTTTATTCTTTCCTTTATGGCCCTTGCCTTTGGGGACATGTCCATAAAAATGTCGCTGCATGAAATATCTGAGATTTTCCTGCCTATGTTCTTCTCTTGGACTTTAATGGTGTCATGGCTTATATTTAAATATTTTATCCACCTTGAATTTATTTTTGTGTATGGTGTAAGTTGGTGCTCGAGTTTCATTTTTTTGCACATAGCTTTCTAGTTCTCCCAACACCATTTGCTGAAAAGGCTATCTTTATTCAATTTTATGTTGTTGCCCCCTTTGTCGAATATTAATTGACCATAGAATCTTGGGTTTATGTCTTTACTCTCTGTTCTGTTCCCTTGGTCCATGTGCCTGTTTTTATGCCAGTACCAGGCTGTTTGATTACAGTAGCCTTGTAATACAGTTTGTTATCAGGTATTGTGATCCCTCCTACTTTACTCGTCCTTCTCAAAATTGCAGCAAATATTCGGGGTTGTTTATGGTTCCATATAAATTTTTGAAGTGTTTGTTCTATGTCTGTGCAATATGCCATTGGTATTTTAATAGGTATTGCATTGAATCTGTGCATTGCTTTGGGTAGTATGGACATTTTGATGATGTTAATTCTTCCAATCCATGAACACAGTATATATTTCCATTTGTTTGTGTCTTCCTTGATTTCTTTCTTCAGTGTTGTGTAGTTTTCTGGATACAGGTATTTTACCTCCTTGCTTAGGTATATTCGTAGGTATTTTATTTTTCTTTCTGCTATATAGAATGGGATTTTTTTCTTGATTTCTGTTTATGCTGTTTCATTGTTGGTATACAAAAATGCCTTTGATTTCTGGATATTGACTTTGTATCCCACTGTTTGGCCAAATTCATTTATTAGGTTGAGCAGTTTTGGGGTGGAGTCTATAGGATTTTCTATGTACACTATCATGTCATCTGCAAACAATGACACTATTGTTTCCTCTTTTCTAGTTTGGATGCCTTTATTTCCTTTTCTTGTCTTATCACTGTGCCTAAAACTTCCAATACTATGTTGAATAGAAGTGGTGAAAGTGGACAACCTTGTCTTGTTCCTGATCTTAGCAGTAAAGATTTTAGTTTTTGTCCATTGAATATGATGTTGACTGTAAGTCTCTCATATATAGCCTTTATTATGTTGAGGAATGCTCCCTCAATTTCCACTTTGCTGAGTGTTTTTATCATAAATGGGTGCTGTACATTATACAATGCTTATTCCACATCTATTGATATGATCATGTGATTTTTGTCTTTGTTTTTGTGTATGTGCTGTATTACATTTACTGATTTGTGAATGGTGAACCATCCTTGTATCTCTGGGATGAATCCCACTTGGTCATGGTGTATGATCTTTTTAATGTATTGTTGGATGTGGTTTCCAATATTTTGTTGAGGATTTTAGTGTCTATGTTCATCAGTGATACTGGCCTGAAGTTTTCTTTCTTTGTTATTTCTTTATGTGGTTTTGGGATTAGGATGATGCTGGCTTCCTAGAAGGAGTTTGAGTGTCTTCCATCATTTTGGATTTTTTGGAATAGTCTTTGAAGGATAGGGTTTAGCTCTTCCTTAAGTGTTTGTAGAATTCTCCTGTGAAACCATCTGGTCCAGGGCTTTTGTGTGTCAGGAGTTTTTTGATTACTGCTTCAATTTCATCTGCTGTTATCGATCTGTTCAGGCTTTCTGCTGCTTCTTCATTGAGTTTTGGAACATTATATTTTTCTGAAAATTTGTCCATTTCACCTAGGTTTTCAAATTTCTTGGCATACAGTTCTTCATAGTAATTTCTTACAATCCTTTGTATTTCTGTGGTGTCAATTGTAATCTTCCCTCTTTCATTTCTGATTGTGTTTATTTGGGTCCTCTCTCTTTTTTTCTTGATGAGCCTCCTTAAATGCTTGTTGATTCTGTTTATCTTTTCAATAAGGCAGCTCCTGAATTTATTGATCCTTAGGACTGTGCTTTTTGTCTCTATGTCATTTAATTCTGCTCTGATCTTGGTTATTTCCTTTCCTCTGCTTGCTCTGGGCTGTCTTTGTTGTTCCTTAAGTTCTTGTAGGCATAGGGTTAGGTTGATTGTTTATTTGAAATGTTTCTATCTTTTTCAGGTAGGCCTGTATTGCTATGAACTTCCCTCTCAAGACTGCCTTTGCTGTGTCCCGTAAGTTTTGGGTTGTTGTGAGTTCATTTTCATTTGTTTCCAGTAACTTTTTGATTTCTTCTTGAATTTCATTGTTGACCCCATTCATTGTTTAATAGAATGCTATTCAAGTCAGGGCACATGCCTGGGTTGCAGGCCAGCTCCGCAGTAGGGGACACATGAGAGGCAACCACACATTGATGTTTCTCTCCCACTCTTTTTCCTTCCCTTCCCCTCTTTCTAAAAATAAATAAATAAAATATTTTTTTAAAAAGAATGCTATTCAATCTCCATGAGCTTGAGTGTTTTGGGTTTTTTTCCTTGAGGTTGTTTTCCAGTTTCAGTCCCTTGTGGTCTGAGAAAATGCTTGGTAGGATTTCAATTTTCTTGTATTTGTTGAGGCTTGTTTTGTGTCCTATCATGTGGTCTATCTTTGAAAATGTTCCATCTGCATTTGAAAAGAATGTGTATTTAACTTCTTTGGGATGAAGGGCTCTATATATATTAGTTAAGTCTATTTCATCTAGTGCATTGTTCAATGCCACAATATCTTTGTTGATATTTTGTTTGGAAGATCTGTCCATTTTTGACAGGGAGATGTTAAAATCCCCCACTATAATTCTGTTGGTGTCAATATCTTTCTTGAAGTCCTCTAAGATTTTCTTTATGTATTTGGGTGCTCCTATGTTGGATGCATAATATTTACAATGTCTATGTCTTCTTGGTGGAGTCTTCCCATGAATGTTATGAAGTGACCTTCTGGGTCTCTCTTTTTGGCCCTTTTTTAAAAGTCTTGCTACCCTGGGTTTTTTTCCCTGTCCATTTCCTTGGGAAATTTGTTTCCAGCCCTTCACTTTCAGTCTGTGTATGTCTTTTGTCCTGAGGTGGGTCTCTTGTAGGCATCATATGTGTGGGTCATGTTTTCTTATCCATTCAGCTATTCTGTGTCTTTTGATTGGAGCATTTAATCCATTTACATTTAAGGTTATTATTGATAGGTACTTACTCATTGTCATTTTTGTACCTGTGTTCCTCTGTCTCTGTCTCTCTCTCTCTCTTTTCCTTACTTTCCTTACAGCAGTCCCTTTAGCATCTCTTCTAGAGCTGGTTTTGTGGACGTGTATTCTTTTAGACTTTTTGTCTTGGAAGCTCTTTATTTGGCCTGCTATCTTGATTGAGAGCCTTGCTGGTTAAAGCAGCCTAGGTTGCAGGCCTCTGGTTCTCATTACTTGGAATATTTCTTGCCATTCTCTTCTTGCTTGTAGTGTTTCCATTGAGAAGTCACCAGCTAACCTTATCGGGGCTCCCTTGTATGTTACTTCATGTTTCTCCCTTGCTGCCTTGAACATTCTCTCTTTGTCTTGGAATTTTGCCACTTTAATTATGATGTGTGAGTTTTTCTCTCATCAAATTAGGAAGTTTTCCATCATTACTTTTTCAAATAGGTTTTCTATTCCATGTTCCTCTTCTCCTTCTGGTATCCCTATTATACAGATATTATTACATTTCATATTGTCTTGCATTTCTCTTAATCCCTCTTCATTCTTTCTGAGCCTCTTTTCCTTTTCCTCCTCTTTCTCTTTCTGGGTGTTTTTTTTTTTTTATTTCTATTTTGCCCTCCAGCTCACTGATCTGTGCTTCTGCTGCATTGATCTTGCTTTTGCTTCCTTCTGCTGGGTTGTTCAGTTCAGAAATTTTATTCTTCATTTCCTCTTGACCCTTGCTGATAGTTTCTATTTCCTTTTTCATGTTGATGTAGTTTGCAGTGAGTTCATTGTAGTTTTCCTCTAGTTTCTGGTAATTCACAGTGAGCTCATTGAACTTCCTGATAACCATTGCTTTGAACTCAACATTTCATTCATTGTTGAATTGCCTCTATTTCATTTAGCATTGTTTCTGAGGCTTCCTCCTTTCCTTTCATTTGGAGATTGTTTGTTTGTCTTCCCATTGTTTGTGAGACTCTTGTCGTTAGCCTCTGCTTCTCAAATTGATCTTTTCTGGCTCCTTGGGTTTATGGTGTGAACTTCTGTGGTAGAATATATGTGAGATTAAGTGGTATCATCTCCTTGATCTCCTAAGCTCACTGGTCTTGGGCTGTCCTTTAAGTTGGCTCTGTGTTTGTCTTTGGGTTTTGATTGTTATTGGGTCTTTCTTTGGTGAGTCCTTCCCACCAGCTTGTTAACTGAGGGTTACTCTGTCCACCACCTCTTGTATTTTGTTCTGCTGATGAGGGCAGGTTGTATTGAACTTCGTTCTCCTGTGTGTATAAGGTTTTGAGGATTATCTCTTGCTCTTGTTCAGTTGTTTGTTCTGGGTAATTTCTCCTCTTTTAGTTGTATTTCCAGATAGGTCCTGGATTGGGGTTAGTGTGGCTTCCACTCTCTCCTTCACCTTCTTCTGTTGTTATCTTTTGGTGGTTCCTTTGTTGTCGGGTTTCCTCTTCCAGAGGGTATCCTGGTGTTCACAGCTTCCACCTACTCTTGAGCCAGCCTGTGACCTGGCAGATTAGCAGGAAGGCCAGAGAAGCCTTCTTTCTGGAGAGCACGATCACTTGATCTTCTGGGAGATAATTGACATTTTAATGATATTAATTCTTCTAATCCATGAACATAGTGTATGTTTCCATTTGTATCTTCCTTTATTTCTGTCTTCAGGGTTCTGTAGTTTTCCAAGTATAGGTCTTTTACCTCCTTGATTAAATTTATTCCCAGGTACTTTATTTTATTGTAGCTATAGTAAACAGGCTTTTTTTCCCTAGTTTTTCTTTATGATATATCCTTGTCAGTGTACAAAAATGCTATCAATTTCTGAATATTGACTTTGTATTCCTCTGTTTTGCGAAATTCACTTATTCAATCAAGTAGTTTTTTGGTGTAGTATATAGGGATTTCTATGTACCCTATCATTGTAATCTGCACACAATGTCAGTTTTACTTCCTCCTTTTTAATTTGAATGCCTTCTTTAGAATATTTTATTGATTATATTGTAGTTGTCATAATTTTCCCCCTTTGCCTCCTCCATCCAGCATCCCCTACAACCTCAGGCAATCCTGCCACCATTGTTCATGCCCATGGATCATGTGTATAAGTTCTTTGGCTACTCCATTTCCTATACTGTACTTTACATCCCCATGGCTATTCTCTCACTGCCTATTTGTACTTCTTAATCTCTTCCCCTCTTCACTCATTCCCCCACAAGCCCCTCCCATCTGGCAACAATCAAAACACTCTCTGTATCCATGATTCTGTCTCTGTTCTTGTTTGCTTAGCTTGTTTTTCAAATTCAGTGGTTGATAGATAAGTATTTTGGCATTTTATTGTTCATAGTTTTGATCTTTTTCTTAAATAAAGCTCTTTAACATTTCATATAATAATGCTTTGGTGATGATGAACTCCTTTAGCTTTTTCTTCTCCAGGAAGCTCTTTATCTACGCTTTGATTCTAAATAATAGCTTTGCTGAGTAAAGCAATCTTGTCTATAGGTCCCTGCTTTTCATGAGTTTGAATATTTCTTGCCAACCCTCTAGGCAGCAAAGTTTCTTTTGAGAAATCAGCTGACAGTCTTATGGGAACTCCCCTGTAGGTAACTAACTTCTTTTCACTTCCTGCTTTTAAGATTCTCTCTTTACCTTTAACCTTTGGCATTTTAATTATGATGTATCTTGGAGTGGGTCTCTTTGCATCCATCTTGTTTGGGACTCTCTGTGCTTCCTGGACTTGCATGACTATTTCTTCCACCAAATTAGGGAAGTTTTCTTTCACTATTTTTTCAAATAGATTTCCAATTTCTTGCTCTTTTTTCCTTCTGGAACCCCCACGATGCAAATGTTTGACCTCTTGAAGTCATACTAGAGGCTGCTTATTCTATCCTAATTTTTTGGATTCTTTTTTCTTCTTGTTGTTCTGATTGGTTGTTTTTTGCTACCTTATTTTCTGTATCATTGAATTGATTCTTGGTTTCATCCACTCTACTATTGTTTCCCTATAAACTGTTTTTTATTCCAATTAATGTATTCTTCATTTCTGACTGGCTCTTTTTTAAGCTGCTGAACCTCTCTAAGTTTCTTGAGCATCCTTATAATCAGTGTTTTAAACTCTGCATCTGATAGGTTGCTTATCTCCTTTCGTTTAGTTCTTTTTCTGTAGTTTTGATCTGTTCTTTCATTTGGGCCATGTTTCTTTGTCTCCTTGTTTTGGCAGCCTCCCTATGTTTGTTTCTATGTATTAGGTAGAGTTGCTTTGACTCTGTTTTTGTAGTGTGGCCTAAGGTAGTAGGTGCCCTGTAAGGCCCAGTGGCACAGCCTCCCCTATCACCCAAGCTGGGTACTCCAGGTGAACTCTTTGTGTGGGCTGAGTACATCCTCCTCTTGTAGTTGAAACTTGGTTGCTGTTGGCAGATCAATGGAAAGGATTTATCCAGGCCAGTCAGCAACAAAGATTGGCTATGACCACTGCCACTAACCTCTACCCTCCATGGAGGTTCAGTTCTTCAGGGGCAGGGTAGTGTTGCTTGGATGTGGTCTGTAGTTGTCCACTGGGTGTGCTGGCCCTGGGGTTTCTGTGGTGGTATAAGCCAAACCTCTGTTTTTACTGGGGCCACCCTGCCTGAGCTTTAAAGCAATCTGAGATGGCTTTTACTTATGCTGAGCTTGGATATTCTCAGGGGAGGCCAAGCTGTGAATCTAGGCTGGCTCCTGCTAGTGCCAGGCCTGGGGCTCACTGAGGCCAGCTGTTGCTTGGTTGAGAGGATTTCGTAAGTTGTGAAGCCTGAGCTCACAGCAGCCATTCATATGAAAAAGCAGTTGGGTGGGCCTGTAAGTTGGGTCAGGTAGAGTCTCTGGGGATCTTCATGGATGGTCAAACAGTATTATGCAGGTTGATGGAGTCTCCAATAATGCACTCACTTGCCATCTCTCTGGCTCTGTGTGGGGAGGGTTTAGAAAAGGAACAATGGCCTCTGCTCACCTTGATGTATGACATTTCAGTTCCTCACTGCATGCCACTGGTTCCTTTCAAGCTGGTACCCCAGTGCTGGAGCTCAGAGGGAGTGAGTCTGAGTAGGTGAGTCTGTGTGTGTGTTCTTTAAGAGGAACTGCTAGGGGTTCCAGCAGTTTCTTTCACTGACTCAATACCCACTGGTTTTTGCAGCAAGAAGTTGTGGTGACTCTTCCTGACACTGGAATCCTGGGCTGTGGGGCCTGGTGTGGGAATGGGATTCCTTGTTCCAGAGATATCCCTCCTGAATTTTTATCCACCACATGTGGGTACGGAACCAGCGCATTCCAGGTCTGCACTCCTCCTACAAGTCTGGAGGGATGTGGTTTCTTTAATTCTGTAGTTGTCAGGCTTCCAATCAACTGGATTTCTTTTTTCTTTTTTATAAATATTTTATTTATTTATCTTTAGAGGGGAAGGGTTAGGGAGAGAAATATCAATGTATGGTTGCCTCTGGTGCATCCCCTGCTGGGAACCGGCCTAAAACCCAGGCATGTGTCTTGACTGGGAATTGAACCACGATCCTTTGGTTTGCAGGCCCACATTCAATCCACTGAGCTACACCAGCCAGGGCTCAACTTGATTTCTGATGGTTCTGAGTGATGCTCTATATTTTAGTTATAATTTTGATGTGATTATGCAAAGAAACAAGCTATTCTACCTATACCGCCATCTTGACCAGGAGTCCAATTTGGATGCCTTTTATTTATTTATTTATTTTTTCCTAATCACTGTGGCTCAAACTTCCAGTACTATGTAATAGAATTGATGGAAGCAGACACCCTTATCTTCTTCCTCATCTTAAGGGGACAGTTTTTAGTTTTTGCCCATTGAGTATAAGACTGGCTGTAGGTTTCTCATGTATGTCTTTTATTATGTTGAGGTATGTTCCCTCTATTCCCACCTTGCTAACTGTTTTTATCATAAATGGGTGCTGGATTTTTATCAAATGCTTTTGCAGCATCTATTGATATGATCATGTGATTTTTTGTCCTTCATTTGTGTATGTGGTATATTACATTTATTGGCTTGCAAATATTGTACCATCTTTGAATCCTTGAGATGAATCCCCCTGGGTGATGGTATATGATCTTTTTAATGTATTGCTGAATGCAAAGTACCAATATTTTTTAGGATTTTAACATCTATGTTCATCAGAGATATTGGTCTGCAGTTTTCTTTCTTTGTTGTATCTTTACCTGGTTTTGGAATTAGGATGATACTGACCTCATAAAAGTAGTTTGGGAGTCTTCTCTATTCTTGATTTTCTTTTTTTTGAATAGTTTGAGAAGGATAGGAGTTAAGTTTTCCAAACTTAAATGTTTGGGAAAAATTCACCTGTGAAGCCATCCAGTACAGGGCTTTTATGTGCCGGGAGTTTTTTTGATTACTGCTTCAATTTCACTAGTTGAGATTGGTCTATTCAGGCTTTCTGCTTGTTATTGAATCAGTTTTGGAAGATTGTATGTTTCTGTAAGTTTTTCCATTTTGCCCAGGTTGTACAATTTCTTGGTGTATAGTTGTTCATAGTAATTTTTCAATCCTTTGTATTTCTGTAGTGTCAGTTGTAACATCTCCTCTTTCATTTTTGAATTTATTTATTTGGGTCCTCTCTCTTTTTTATTGGTGAGTCTGGTTAAACATTTGTTGACTTTGTTTATCTTCTCAAAGAACCAGCTCCCGGATTCATTGATCCTTTAAAATTTTTATTTTAGTCTCTATGTCATTTAATTCTGCTCTGATCTTGATTATTTCCCTCCTTCTACTCGCTCTGAGCTTTGTTTGTTGTTGTTCCACTCATTGTTGTACATGTAGTATTAGGTTGTTTATTTGAGATTTTTCTTCATCAGGTAGGCCTGTATTGCTATAAACTTCCTTCTCAGGACTGCCTTTGCTGTGTCCCATAGGTTTTGGGTTGTTGTGTGTTCATTTTCATATGTTCCCAATACTTTCTGATTTCTTCTTTGATCTCTTGTTAACCCATTCATTATTTAATTTCATGTTATTCAGTCTCCATGTATTTGAATATTTTTGAGTTTTTTTCCTTGAGATTGTTTTCTAGTTTCAATCCATTGTGATCTGAGCATATGCTTGATATGATTTCAATTTTCCTGAATTAGTTGAGGCTTGTTTTGTGCACTACCATGTGGTCTGTGTTTGAAGCTGTTTCACGTGCATTTGAAAAGCATGTATATTTTGCTTCTTTGGGATGAAAGTTTCTGTACATATTAATTAAATGTGCCCCGACCTAGAATTGAACTGGTGGCCTTTTGATTCACAGGTCAGTGCTCAGTCCACTGAGACATACCAGCCAGGACCCATGCTATTACTTCTTTGTGGAATTTGCCTCCCCATTTTTTCTAGTAAACTCCAACTCATCCTTTATGTCATTAATTGCCTCCTGTATCAGGTCACTCTGATACTGTAAGTCTATTCTCTTCCTCTACTGAGCTTCTACTTCTTGAAGGCAAGGGCAGTGTTATCTTTTTAAATCCTAGTCCCCATGACTAGCATATAATTATTCTTGAGTGAAAGCAATGAGGATAAAAAAAGAAAAGAAAGTACTTCCCATAAAGGGCATAATCTTTAGAATAGAAAATCCTAGCTGCTTAGGTAGTGGAATATAAAAATTACCAGCAACAGACTGTCATAGACCATATTGTAGATTCATTCCCTTACATTTCAAAGACACAGATCATACTTTTTTTCTTACACATGACATAAGATGCATAGTACAGTTGTAGGAGCATTGTGTGTATTCAATAAATGTACCAAATTGAAATCAACTGCAAAACTGTAGGTACATAGTTAGTGCTGACTTACAAATAGCATGGTTAAAATTTTAAAATACAAACCTACCAATAAAAACTGTAATAAAGTTTGTGACAGGGTTATTTATAGAGACATTATTTTTTAAGAATTTGTTTTTGCTATTGTAGGTTTTTTCCTCTCCTCCCAAATCAAAACTTAGCCAAGTGTTTTTGTACCCTGTCTTGGGAGCTTTTGTTTTCAAGGTCAAAAGTAGAAGTTACCAGTCACCTAGAAAATCAATTGAATCCAGAGCTTTTGGTTTCAAAAGCCTAGGCTCATTGAGGGAAATTATGCTGGGTTGTCTCAAAGGATTAAAAGGTGAGAACTTTTGAGTAGAGGTAGAAGCTGTCTAGAAGTTATAGAAAACTAAGACTATAAAGGAGATTGGAGTAATGACAAACTCCTTCAGCAGAAAGATCTGTCTTTGTTCCTTTTTAGTGTCTCCCCAAAATGGCAAGATCTCAAAGGAGAATGGCTGCATGGTACACTAAAGAGACTGGATACTAGGTCATGAGGCTGCCCCCATGAGCAGAGGCACCCCCACCAATGTCCAAGGGTGGCACAGAAGCAGATGACACATTTATCTACAAGGCACCTTGAGCAGTTGAATGATAAACATATCAATATAGACAAGAGGTAGAGAGCCTGCCCCAAAAGTTCTGGTGTCTATATGATTTGCTACTGCATTCAACAACCTTAGCTGAGGAATGGCTTCTAAAAACCATCAGTTTTGTATTTTTACCATCAGAAATTGTATTTTTAACCAGCAGGAAAAGTAGAAAGCTTAGAGCAGTTTTTATTTGTGGTAGGAATATAAAAACTGTGCCATTTTTGAACCCTGGTGGTGTGAACCAAATTTCACTACTTTAATTTTAATTTGGTGTTCTTGGTAATTCACTTGTCCTCTTTGTACCTTTAATTTATACTTTTATAAAACAAAGATAATCTCTTTCTTCCTCTATTTTACAAGGTTTTTATGAGATCAAAGTGAAGGTAAGAAAAATTGCTTGGAAAAGATACTAACAGATAAGTATATTTCAGGAAAATGTAGAATCTGTGTGAAAACAAAACACATTTTAGAGCTTTTGGTTCTATAGTGAACTAAAGGATATATTATGATAAAACTGATAGCACAAATATATTATCTTAATCTGAGTTGCCTATATTGAGGTGTGATTTTACTATTCTCTCTACAAATGCACTGGCTGTTTTCCACAATTTTTCATTAATTGTTCTGTGTTTAATCATTTTCAAAGGAATGCAATTCAGATACATGAGATCTTCCATAAAGTATCTAGCCATGTAATATGAAAAATAGAGACATTTACTGAACAAGATACAAGAAACATTGTGCATAGGACAATGATGCCTCAGTCCTCTTCAAAGTAGGCAACTTCCCAATAAAAAAAATACAGTTAGCATGGTTTTGATTTTGCAGCAACTTTGCTGCACCTTCTTTGGGAATGGAGAACCAGGCAACTTCTAATGGAATGACTGGGCCTTCATTTCTGGATCATAGTCATAGATCCATGATTCATCTCTGGTTATGACCTTCTTGAGGGAATCTGGTTCATTGGTAGCAGTTTGAATCAAGTCATCAGCCACTGTAGTATGATGTTCCTTCTGCTCTGGTAGCAGAATCCATAGAATGAATTTTACCACAACATGTTTCATGCCAAGATCCTGCATCAAACGCTCAGACACAGTAGTTTTTAGTATCCCCAGATCAGTGTTTAGTTCTCGCACTGTCAGTTGCCGATCTTTGTTGTTTGCAGCCTGTATACATTCAGTATTCTCAGGTGTTCTGCTTGTTGCAGGCCTTCCAGACTATGGATCCCTTTCAACAGATTCTTGACCATTTTTTAAGCATTTGTGCTACATTTTTATTTGCACTGCATTCATTGCATCATCCCAGAAGCCTTCTGCATCGTCTGTATACTTTCTGTGAAGAAATATTCAAGCTTAATATAAAATTTGATGCAGATTCATTGCTCTACTTGTGCAGTCATTTTGAATGTGGTGGCCACACAGTACACACATTCACTCAATGGTATCTACTGCCCCCACTCACTAGTGCAGCGAAGTCATCATTGTTCACACCCGCACTTTCCAGTCCACTCTACCTGGTTGCCGGGTTATATCAATATCACACAAACAGTTCTTGTTAACAAATGGCTGAACTTTTTCCTTACAGACCTCATATACTGTTTTCTTCTTGAACTGTCTCTTCAATATTTTGATCTTTACTGAGAGCCAGTGTTATTCTTAGAATGTAATGAACCATAGTCACTATTCCATAACATATATGCCCTGGTGCCTTATATTCTGGATCACGCAGGCTAATTTGAAACATTTCTACCTACCTCATTGCCAGCTTCTCAGGCAAACCCCATACCTGAGTATATAGATTACCAGAATCTTCACAGCTAGATTTCCTAAGTGAAGGGAGGCTGTATATAATATTAGAGGCACCATTACACACTCCTGGTTAAGGACAATGACTCTTAATGGTCATTGCATTGCACAACTGAGGGGGCACCATGCCTAGCTTTGAATGCACTCTACCACATAACTACTACATGGCACTGAGCAAGTCATTTAATGTCAGTGAGCCTTGGTTTCCTCTTATATAACATGAAGTTAATCATTCCTTCTTTGTGGGGTTATTAAAAATATTATATAATATAAGTCATTTAAAGCCTTCAGCACTGTGTCTGACACATAATACATTCTCAGTAAATGGATGATAGCTGTTATAAATATGATAGGGTCAGGGAAGATGATTCTAGAATCACCTTGAGGGCAAAGATCTGGTTTTGCTAGAAAGATAAAGTATCACTAGGCAATACTATCTGAGGAAAAAGACTGTATAGAGATATGTGCCTGATGCTGATTTGACCCTTACTAGAGAGAAGGCTGGACGTTTGTGCTGTTTACTGCTATATCCCAGCAAAGAATAGTACTTGACATATATAGCCATTCAATAAACATAATTTATATCAATGAACTGGGAATTACCAATGACATAGGTCCCAGAGCTCAATAGTAGTCAGTCCAGCTGGCTACTATGCCCTGAAGGGTGAGCTTGGTATGATGCCCTGAACATAATAAGTACTCAAGAAAGAATGAGTGATGTAAGCACCTCAGACAGTTTTATACCTTCCCAGGTCATTGCTCACTTTACCTTGTTGGATAAATTACATCACCCAAATTTCTGCTTTCCTTATGTTGCCTGTTTCATCAAATTCACAGCCCTACCCTAACTTTCAAATCCCTGGTGTATCATTTGCATTTATTTGACAAATACTCTTTGAGTACTTAACTACATGCCAGGCATTATGCTAAACTCCAAGGACCTAGAGCTTGTGATTAAGTGGGGAGATGGGCAGTATAAAAGTCAAAAATAGACAAGATGATTTCAAATAGTGATAAGTGATAAGAGAAAAATAGGACAGGGTAAAATTCTAAGTGATTACTGTAGATTGGGTGGTCAGAAAATTTCTCTAAGGATGTGACACCTGAGCTAGATATTGGAGATTGGTAGTTGTGGAAATAGAAGCAGCTAGTTCTCTTGGAAGTGCCCAGTTTCTTCTGAAAAACTGAAAAATCTCTCAGAAAATGGAGGACAGTTAAGCAGAGACTGTAATGGGTGGGGGAGGATTGGCTAATTGCCATCCCACTCAAACCCATCTCAAACTTTTTGAACTATTTTTAGAGATTAAGTGTTAGAGGTCGCTTAGATATCATCCAGATCAGTATTTTCATATATGTGGTATATGTCCCCCTTGGTGGTATATGACATAACTATAGGTGATCAGACATGAACATTATTTTAATGTGTATTTAAAAATACAGCTAACATCCAACCCATGGCTTCACGATTAGTATTGTTTAAGATGAGGTTAAAATAGGTAGGGCCATGGCAGTTCACTTTCTAGAGACCGACTTGGTTGGCCACCAATGGATCCTGGGTAAGCTTATGGGGATGAGGCTAAGATAAGGAAGGCTGCCACCTCCATCCCAAGGGAATGAGAGAGCAGGCCTAAACACCCTGTCGGTAATTTATGTTGTCATTACATATGGCAAAAATTGTGCAGCTCATACACAGATGGAAAAACTGATTTGGCACCTACTTTTGAATCTCTTCTAAAAAATTGTTGAGAGCCTAAATATCTAAGAGAATGGCAGGATACCTTGGTGGCCAAGAAAAAGACCCTCAGAACTAGAGTTTCAAATCAGAACTGGATTTAAATCCCAACTCTGTCATGTAATTGGTATATGATCTTGGGCAAGTAGTCTAAACCTCACTATGCCTTAGATTCCTCATATAGTTGTGGGGATTCTAGAACCTACCTCTTAGGGTTTTTGAAATTATTAAATGATATAACGTACATGGGAAAGTACTTTCCCTAGTGCCTGGCACATAGCAAGTGATCAAAATACATGATAGCTATAATTATCTAAGTTTTCTGGGGCAGTTCTGATTTCAAATATTTTGTTCCATTTTCATACTATGTTTTCCCTTTTGAAATTCCACAATGTGATCACTGTGCATTTCTCGTCAGCCTTTTAAGGAGGCTTTGTTTTTTCAGGCATCAACATAAAACTGTCTCCACTCCCTACACTTGATTAAAATCTCAGTCAGAGACATCTTATTAAGACCCAGTTAAGACTTGTGCCCATGAAGAATTGGCAGGATGGGGTGGGGTGGAGGAAGAGGTGTGATCTTGAACCAAAAAGTACTTAGTCAATAAAGTTTTCAGTTTTCCACAGAAGTAGAATTGCACACAATGAGTGGAAAAACTAGAAGCCAGGGTTGGGGAGTCTTTTCACTAGTTGTGTCCTTCATTTACAATTCTGTTTGAAGGTTTTGCTTTAATAACACAAAGGTTATCTGAATAAAACTTTTGACTCAGAAAAAAATAATGCAAAGGTGAAGTTCAGATCGTAGATGGCCTGACATTGCTCACAATCAGTCATTTTTCTAAATTATCCAAATTTCATTTTAATTATACATATGAATGGTTTGTAATGAAACTGCATTATAATTACACAACTGTCAACATCAGTATTCAACCTGCAGGGTACAGCTGCCCTCTCACATTCATTATAATCAGGTTCTACCTGTTTACAAATAGCAGGATGAGTAAACCCACCAAATGGCTTTTGCTCTGGAACCTGTATGCCCTCTAGAGTCAGCTTAAATTCATAGAAAATCGTCTTTCAATATTTAAACCAATATGAATGTATCTAAACTATACCCTTCTTCCTAATTAACTCTTGATTTCTGCATATCATTGAGAAAAATGGATTAGAGTCATCCATTGGATTTAAATCCAGTGGATTGGGATTTAAATCCAACATGCCTCCATAGCTTTCTGAGATAGGAGATTAAGCAATGGGCCAGCCAGGCAAGAGCCTCAGGTGCCAATTTTTTAAAAGATTTTATTTATTTATTTTTAGAGATATGGGAAGAGGGGGATAAAAAAGCGGGGAGACCTTGACCAGTTGCTTCTCTCATGCCCCCGACTGGAGACCTGGCCTGCAACCCAAGCATGTGCCCTGACTGAGAATCAAACCAGTGACCTTTCATTTTGCAGGCTGGCACTCAATCCACTGAGCCACACCAGCCAGGGATGGGGTGCCAATTTAAAAGAGGTGTTAAAAAAATCTCTAGGATTAATTATAAACATGGTTCCAACTACCTTGGGTTTCTGCCAGTGCTCCCAAAGTAATTGGTGAAATGGAAATTGGCTCCCTCTCTTGATAAAGAGACAGGGACCCTTGAGTAAAAAATCAAAAGCAAAAATAAACCAGTCCTCACTGGTGCCAGCCACAGAATTTTTGTGATGATCATGTGCAAGTTAAAGGGTGTGCCACCAACTCTGGGATTAACAAACTCAGAGTTGCTTCAAGTGAGCAACTCTTCACAGTCAGCTGAGATTGAGAAACAAAATATTGCATGCCACAGTGCTGTTTATAGGGAATTCAGGGTTTATATTCTTATCTATATTTTAAATCCTCTGATATAACTCCCTGAAAGTTGCCTGGTTTGCAAAGTTGCAAAAGGGAATTAAAGACAAAACAACAACTATAGAAGAGTAGGACATGGTTTGTTATCAAGAAAACAGAAAATCAAGGGGAAAAATCTAAAATCGTGTTTTTTAAAGATTTTATTTATTTATTTTTAGAGAGAGGGGAAGGGAGGGAGATAGAGAGGGAAAGAAACATCAATGTGTGGTTGTCTCTCACAAGCTCCCTACTGGGGACCTGGCCTGCAACCTAGGCACATGTCCTCATTGGGAATCGAGTCAGCGACCCTTTGGTTTGCAGGCCAGGACTCAATCTGCTGAGACATGCCAGTCAGGGTGAAAAATCTAAAATCGTTTAAATGTGACTTTATAATTATATCCTGTAAATCAATTCCATTGTGAGCCTTTTTGGGACTAAAGATATTTTAAACTATGTTATTAGAAAGGCTCAGGAAATAAGGCATTCCTATACATGGCTGATGCAAACTTTCTATATAGCTGTCAGTACCTGGCATATAGCATACTCTCAATAAATATTTCTTCATTGAATAAACAATTTTGTTACTGGCATCAGAATATATTTTCAGACATCCATGGAACTCTTGAGTAGACAAATTAACCAAAACTTGGAGACAGAGTTAATGAATTACTATTTATGTGAGTGCCCACTTTTGGAACACACAGAAAACTATGCACTTCAGTATAACTGTTTAGATGGTGTGCCTTGGTGCAATTTTCTGAATTTATAAGAACTACCACTGAATCTGTATAATGTATCAGTATTTTCATCACTGGCTCCCAAATTTTTGGAAATTTATCACACACTGCACTTGTTAGCTTGATTTTATGCCATCTTCCACTTTTTCTAAAAATGCTGTATGGCATAATATTTTAAATTAATCTGCCTTGCATTTAATTTTGCTTTGAGAAGTTTTCAAAGGCTTACAATGATCAGGAAAAAAAATTAGAGACACCCTAGAGGGTAACATATTCAGAGCTGGAAATCACTGTTTAGCAGCCATTTGTATGATACTTTTCAACAGCTTTTCACTAGTTCTGCCATGTACTCTTCTCACAATGTGAACAGATCTTCTCTGTCAATAAGGAAAGAATAATTTTATTAATGATAAGTAAGCATCTTATTATCTGTATTTGGCAGGCTTATAAGTATTGCTGTCTTTGGGGGGAAAACAGCTGTTTCCAGAAGTCATTAAAGCAGGCATCACCACTGACAAGGCTTTTTCACAGAGTATCTTCCAACAGTTCTGTCTGCTGTCAGAGCTGCTTGAACTAAAAATTTCATATGAGTTAGGGCCCTGTACTTTATAATTGCTAATTGCTTTGATTGCAACCTCCTGCTCAGACATTACAGTGAGTGACATTTCCACGATTCCACCTATACACATTTCTACTCTTACAACCACATTGCTTCAGTGTTATGACACTTTTGAAGTTTGTGAATACTTTCCCAGAATTCTGAAATCTCCATCAGTAGCACATAGACATTTGGGGACTGCTGGAAATTGACACAATATATTTTACTTATTCTGGAAGCATTAATTTTAGTTTCTCCTTCACGGATTTATTTGTATAAATGTAATCACTTTGAATTAATGGCTGTCATTTTTGAAATTTCTCAAATGTTTGAGCTAAATTCTCATCCAAAGGAGTAATTATTTAGTAATTTCTCAGTACAAAAGATTAATTATTATAGTTACTAAGTGTTTTATCTATTGGAATTTGTTGAATTTACTCATTTTTTCCACTGCAGTCTTCTCATACTTTTAGTCTCTCAATCTTAGAAATCACCAGGAAAAACAAAAATTCAAAAGCTGGTAATAATTCAAGTGATTTGTTTTTCCTTCTGGTCTATCTCAAGAAATTCTTCTCTGTATGAATGCTTAGTTTTCCGTTCTGTCTCTAAAACTGAGAATTTAATAAAACACTTAGGATCCATAAACACTATGAATTTGTTTTAAACTGCATATTTACATGCTACATTGTTACATACAGGCTTTGAGAAAGAAGTACACTGCAATTCGAGACTCATGATGTTATCCTGAGAACAATGATTGAAGATTTTAAAAAGTAAGCCACTGACATATCCATCCTGTGGATTACTGAGATTAAGAAAAATGTGGTAAGTCCCTATGTGCTCAAATGGAAAAATGTCAAAGACATATTGTTGAGTAAAATTAGAAAGTCACAGAACATACAAGTATATAGTAAGGTATAATTTATGTAGCAGTACACATGTGCATATGTGTTCTCATGTTTATATTCATGTGCTTAGGTGTACATAGATGAAGGTCTGGATGGATAGACACCAAACTGTTGTTATAGTTTTCTCTAGGAGAATTGAAATGGGTGGGGGAATGGATGTAAAAAGAGATTTTTACTTTTTACTATATGCTTTTGTAAAATTTATGTTTTTACAAGTACATGTTACTTTTATAATTTTAGAAAATTTTTTTGTGAACTAAAGCCTCCAGTGAGATTTTCCCTTACTAGCCCCAGGCTTGAACTATTAAATGAGCAGAAGTTCAGTGATAGGATCTCATTAGCCATGAATTATCTAATTTGTTCCTTGTAATAATCCTGTAAGGTAGGTTCTGTTTCCTATTTGAAATGCAAAAAACAAAGACTCAGAGAAATGAAGTAATTTGTCAGAAAACACATAGCTAGTAAAAGCATTTGAGCAGAGGTTTCAACTGGGATTTATCTGGCTCTTGAACTTAATTTTTGCCACCAGTTACCATTGCTTAAGTGCAAGTACATAGAATTTACTTTAGTGGAACTAAAGTAATGTATTTATACATACCTCACTTATTCCTCACAACAGCTTTATAAGGTAGGTATTATTATTATCATTATTTCATTATTATTTTCATCATCCTTATTTTTCAAATAAAGAAACTAAAGTACATATAGATTATATAACTTGAAAAATGTGTAAATGACAGAGTGAGTATTTGAACCCAATCAGTCTTACCATACATGCCACTGCATCTCTAGGCATCATGTATAAGAGAATCCTCTATGGTCTCCCCCTATTCCCATTGTCCCATCAAGAAAAAGATGAGATGTACTGACAGAACCCAGAATTTATCAAACCACATAAAGTCATAGCTCAAAGAAAGCTGCTGTCTTATGTTTTACATATTACTAAGTATCTGTACAATTCTTATTGGGCTGTATTTCAAAATATTTCCCACTGAAGTGAAATGTTCCCAGTTTGAAACCCAGAATAAGGTATAAATCTGTCCTTTCAAGCATTTTACCCCTGTTTGGAGGATATGAAGAAGAATTATGCCATACCAGAAAAGAGAAAATACAACTGGGTCTGAGATGTATATTACTGGTGACAGTCTTCTAGCTTCAAATAAATTTTACCTTATTCCTCATCCTGACAGAGGGCATCCACAGATAACAGCATATTCAATGTGAAAGACTGAAGGCTTCCCTGCTAAGATCAGAAACAAGACAAGGATGTCTACTCTCACAACTTGTTTTTAAGATTTTATTTATTATTTACTTTCAGAGAGAGTGGGAAGGAGAAAGAAAGAGAGGGAGAGAAACATCAATGTGTGGTTGCCTCTCATGTGCTCCCCACCAAAGACCTGGCCTGAAACCCACACATGTGGCTGGACTGGGAATTGAACCCGAGACCCTTCACTTCCCAGGCCAGTGCTCAATCCATTGAGCCACTACAGCCAGGGCTGCTCTGACAACTTCTGTTCAGCATTGTACTAGTAATTCTCACCAGGGCAATTGGGGAAAAAAGAAAGAAATAGCATCAGGGTTGGAAAAGAAGAATTAAAACTATATTTGCTGCCCTGGCTGGTGTAGCTCAGTAGATGGAGAGAGGGCTGTGAACCAGAGGGTCACCAATTCAGTTCTCAGTCAGGGCACATGCCTGGGTTGCAGGCCAGGTCCCTAGTGTGGACCACTTGAGAGGCAGCCACACATTGATGTTTCTCTCCCTCTCTTTTTCCCTCCCTTCCCCTCTCTCTAAAAATAAATAAAATAAAAAATATTTTAGAAAACTATATTTGCAAACCCTCAAGGACCTACAACCAAGATTACTCTATCCAGCAAAGCTATCATTTAGAATTGAAGGGCAGATAAAGTACTTCCCAGACAAGGTAAAACTAAAGGAGTTCATCACCATGCCATAATTACATGAAATGTTAAAAGGTCTTATTTAAGAAAAAGATCAAAACCATGAACATTAAAAAGACAACAAATTCACAACTATCAACAACTAAATCTAAAAAACAAAAACAAACTAAGCAAACAACTAAAATAGGAAGAGAGTCATAGATATGGAGGTTGTTTGGAGGGTTATCTGCTGGGAGGGGAAAAGGGGAGAGGGGGAAATGTATAGGGATTTAGAAGCAAAATAGGATTGGCACAAAAATAGACAAGGGGATGTTAAGAACAGTATGGGAAATGGAGAAGCCAAAGAACTTGTGTGCATGACCCATGGACATGAACTAAGGGGCAAAGGGGATTGCTGGAGGCAAGGTGGCTATGGGGCAGAGAGGGGCAAAGGGGGCGAAATTGGGACAACGGTAATAGCATAATCAATAAAATATACTTTTAAAAAAAGGAGTTCAGCAAAGTTGCAGGATCATTATACAAAAATTAGTGTGTTTTGGTATACTAGCAATGACTAATATAAAAATGAAATGAAGAAAACAATTCCATAGAACCATAAATGACCCTGAATAGCCTCAGCAATTTTGAGAAAGAAGAACAAAGTAAGAAGGATCACAATACCTGATATCAAACTATGTTACAAGGCCATTGTAATAAAAATGGTATGGTACTGGCATAAGAACAGACACACAGACCAATGAAACAGAGTAGACAGCCCAGAAATAAACCCAAGTCTCTATGGTCAGTTAATATTTGACAAAGTGGGCAGGAGCATAAAGTGGAGTAAAAATAGCCTCTTCAATAAATGGTGTTGGGAGATATGGACTGGTACATGCAAAAAAAATGAAACTCGGGCACCAACTTACACCATACACCAAAATAAAGTCAAGATGGATAAAAGACTTAAATATAAGTTGTGCCCCCATAAAAGTCCTAGAGGAAAGCATAGGCAGGAAAACTTCTAATATCCCATGCAGCAATATTTTCACCAATACATCCCCTAGGGCAAGGGATATAAAATAAAGAATAAACAAATGGGACTACATCAAACTGAAAAGCTTCTGAATGGCTAAAGGAAACATTGACAAAATGGAAAGGGAATCAACCATATGGGAAAACATATTTGCCAGTGATACCTCGGACAAGGGTTTGATCTCCATATTACATAAATAACTCATACAACTCCACACCAGGAAGACAAACAATCCAATTAAAGAATGGGCAAATGACCTGAACAGCACTTCTCGAAGGTGGACATACAGAGGGCCCATAGACATATGAAAAGATGCTCAGCATCACTAGCCATCAGAGAGATGCAAATTAAAACCACAATGAGATACCATGTCACACTGGTCAGAATGGCCATCATTAATAAATCAACAAACAACAAGTGCTGGAGAGGTTGTGGAGAAAAGGGAACCCTAGTATTCTGTTGGTAGGAATGCAGACTGATGTGGCCACTATGGAAAAGAGTACAGAATTTCCTAAAAAATGTAAAGATGGAAGTGCCTTTTGATCCAGTGATCCCCCTGCTGGGACTATAAGAATCCTGAAACACCAATTTAGAAGAACCTACTCACCCCAATGTTCATAGCAGCATTATTTACAATGGCCAGGGTGCTGGAAGTAACCTAAGTGCCCACCAGTAAATGAGTAGATCAAAAACCTGTGGTACATTTACACAATGGAATACTATGCAGCAGTTAGAAGGAACTCCCACACTTCACGACACCATGGATGGAACTGGAGAGTATTATGCTAAGTGAAATAAGCCATGTGGTAAAAGACAAATACCATATGATCTCACCTATAAGTGGAACCTAACCAACAGAACAAACAAATGAGCAAAATAGAACTAGAGACTAGGAAGTAAAGAACAAACTGGCAGTGAACAGAGGGGATGCTGGAGGGGGATAATGGGGAAAAGAAGTGGAAGGGGCAAGAAAAGGAACATGCACAGAGAATTCATGGGCATGGACAATGGGGAGAGATTGACTGTGGGAGTAGGGGTTATGGGGTAGGGGTGAGTAATGGGGAAAAGGTGGGACAACTGTAACTGAACAACAATAAAAATGTTAAAAAAAGAATTCCATTAAATCCAATAGCATCAAAAAGAATAAAATGGTTAGGTATAAATTTAATCCCAGGTAGTATAAGACTTGTGCACTGAAAACTACAAAATACCATTAAATGAAATTTAAAAATTAAACATAAGTATTTTGATAGAAATCCCATGATCATGACTCAGGAGAAAACATTGTTAAGGCAGCAATACTCCATTAACTATTCTATTCAGTCAACACAATCCCTATGAAAATCCCAGCTGACTGACCTGGATGGATGGCTAAGTTGTTTGGAGTGTTGCCGCATACACCAGAAGGTTGTGGGTTCGATTCCCATTCAGGGCATATACCTGGGTTTCAGGTTTTATCCCTGGTCAAGGTATGTTTGGGAGGCAACCAATCAATGTTTCTCTCTTACATCGATGTTTCTGCTCACTCTCTCTCTCCCCTAAAATTCATATGGAAATGCAAAGGACCCAGAATACTTAAAATCTTAAAAAACACAGTTGAAGGATGCATACTTCCCAATTTCAAAACTTACTACCAAGCTACAGCAACCAGTGTGGTACTGGCATAAGGGTAGGCATGTACATCAATGGGGTAGAATTGAGAATTCAAAAATAAACCCTTATATTTATATTTGATTGATTTTTAACAAGGGTGTCAAGACATTTCAATGAAGAAGAAAGAGTATTTTCAACAAATGGTTCTCAGACAATTAGATATCCACATGTGAAAGAATGAGTTTAGACCCCAGCCTTACATTATATACAATCATTAACTCAAAATACATCAAAGACCCAAATCTAAGAGCTAATCTAGAGAACTCTTAAGAGGAAAGAAATATAGGTGTAAATCTCATGACCTTGAATTAAGCAATAACTATTAAATATGACACCAAAAGTGTAAACAACCAAAGCAAAAAATTGGTGAGTTGACTGGATCAAAATTAAAAACATATAAATCAAAATAAATGAAAAGATAACAGAATGGGATAATAGAAAATGTTTGCCAATGTTAAGTCTGATAAGAGACTTGTATCTAGAATATACTTTTTACTATTCAATAGTAAAAACACAACCCAATTAAAAATGGGCAAGGCAAAAGATCTGAATGCACATTTCTATAAATGAAGATATATAAGCAGCCATAAGAACATAAAAGGATGGTCAGTATAATTAGTTATTAGGGAAATGGAAATCAAAGCCACAATGACATACCACTTCACACTACGATGGCTATAACAAAAAAGACAGAGAACAAGTATTGGCAGGCATGTGGAGAAATTGGAACACTCATACACTGCTCATGGGATGTACAATGGTGCAACTGCTGTTAAGGTAGCAGGAAAATTGTCTGGCATTTCCTCAAAAACTTAGACATAGAATTATCATAGGACTCAGCAGTCCCATTCCCAGATATATACACAAGATAAATCAAAACATTTTCACATAAAAACTTGTACATGAATGTTTATAACAGCAGTATTCATAATAAACAAAAACTTGAAACAACTCCAATGTCTATCAACTGATGAATGGATAACCAAAAGTGGTATATCCATACAATGGAATATTATTCAGTCATGAAAATGAATGAAGTACTGACTGATACATGCTACAAAGTGTATGAAATTTGGAAACATTGTGCTAAATGAGAGAAATCAGCAAAAGGAACCACTTCTTCTATGAATCTATAAGAAATGTCTAGGATTGGCAAATCCATTAAGGCAGAAACTAGATTGTTGGTACCCTGTGGCTAAGGGGGAGGGTTTGGGAGATAATGAGAAGTGAGTGTTAATAGGTATGAAATATCTTTTTTTAGTGATGATAATATTGAAAAACTGATCATTGCGATGGTTGCACAATTCTGAATGTACTGAAATCTATTTTATTGCATACTTTAAATGGGGGAATTATATCTCAATAAACCTCTTATTAAAAATTTACCTTGAGTTACTTGTGCAGCTGTCAAATGTGATCAGAAGCAGTGGCAAAATCAGTAAATAGCCCCCCTAGACCTTTGGATATCTGTCACATAAATCAATCCACCCAACAAATATTTATGGAACACTCACTATGTTAGATACTGGAAATCCAATAGAGAAGATGGGAAAGAAACTGCCACCATCTACAAGAAGCTGGCATTCTTGTAGAAAGGGTAACAAAATCTCATAACATTCATTAAACACCTACTAGTGCCAGACAGTGTTTTTAATATTTTACATGTATTATCTCATTTAATCTTCCCTTTGACACATACATGGGTGCTATTTATTATCCTTATTTTGCTGACAAGCAAACTGAACTTCAAAGAGATGAAGTAACTTGCCCAAGATCACATAGTCAGCAAGAGATTGAAAGAAAATCAGAATCAGTTTTGCCTGATTTTTTAGTTTGTACACCTAACTACATAATAAATTTTGCATCCTTTATTGAAATATTGAAACCAATAGCTCCATGATTTTAGTAGTTCTTCCTGAAATATTATTTTGCAAAAGTCTTTATTTCTTTTACTGTAATTCATTAGTAAGAATTCTGCTACTGGAAAAATGAGAACCAACCATTTATATATTAATATAGATCACATATATGTGAAAATGATATTCTATTTATTTTTGGAAGATTTAAATAAAAACTTATTTTAATTTTTTCAGATATTATATGGGAAATGTCTAAGGTTTTGGTGGACCTCCAAAGTAATGTAGTTGCATCTAACCTCTACATTTATATAGTTTTAAGTTATTATAAAAATAAACTATATATTTATACATTATATTTATAAATACAAGGTATATAAACATTTATATAAAATATGCATTTATGTGTTGATATTAAGAATATATAAATAGTTGGTACAAAATATATAAGATGGTGAACCTAAAACTGCTCTAAAATATAAAGTCTGTTTAAAAAAACAACAATATTTCAGAGTGGAACTTCCAGCCAAGATGGAGGCATAGGTAGAAATACTGTGCCTCCTTGCATAACCAAAACAAGGACAACAACAAATTTAAAAACAGAAAAAAAAGCAACCAGAACTGACAGAAAATCAAACTGCATGGAAGTCCGACAACAAAGGAGTTAAGAAGAAACATTCATGCAGACTGGTAGGAGGGGTGGAGATGAGCAGCTAAGTGGAGAGGACTCATGTGGCAAGGCAGTGGCTGGCGGAGCTATCAGTCCCACATTCATGTGTAGATAAACCTGGAAGAACAACTGGAAGACAGACCTCACAACCCAGAGTTATCACCCCAGGCTTCCACAGTGGGTAAATAAAGCCTCTAACTGAAAACACCTGTGAGGGTTGAGGGGCCATCAGGAGAAACTTCCAGCTGCACAGGAGAGTTCATTGGAGAGACCTACAGGGTCCTAGAATGTACAAAATCCCACCCACTGGGGAATCAGCACCAGAACAGCCCAATTTAATTGTGGGTAGTGGGGAAATGACTGAGAACCAACAGAGAGCACAGCAAGTGGCATCGTTTCCCTCTCATACACCTCTCCCACATACAGTGTCACAACACAGCACTGTGGGTTGCCCCACCCTGGTGAACACCTAAGGCTCCACCCCTTAATACATAACAGGTGCGCTGAGACCAGAAAAAAAAATGGCCCCAATGAAAGAACAGATCAAAGCTCCAGAAAAAATACAACCAAGCAATGAAGACATAGCCAATCTATCAGATGTGCAGTTGAAAACACTGGTAATCAGGGTGCTCACAGAATTGGTTGAATATGGTCTCACAATAGAGGAAAAAACGAAGGCTATAAAAACTGAAATATAGGAAAATATACAGGGAATCAATAGTGATGGGAAAGAAACCAGGACTCAAATCAGTGGTTTGGAGGAGAGGGAAGAAATAAAATATTCGATCAGAACCGAATGAAGAAACAAGAATTCAGGAAAATGAAGAGAGGCTTAGGAACCTTTAGGACATCTTTAAACGTTGAAACATCTTAATCATAGGGGTGCCAGAAGGAGAAGAGGAAGAACAAGAAACTGAAAACTTACTTGAAAAAATTATGGAGGATAACTTCCCCAGCCAGGGCAAAGGAAATAGACTTTCAGGAAGTTCAGGAAGCTCAGGAAGCTCAGAGCATCCCAAAGAAGTTGGACCCACGGAGGAACATACTAAGGCACATCATAATTACATTAGCCAAGATTAAAGAGAAGGAGAGAATCTTAAAAGCAACAAGAGAAAAGGAGACAGTTACCTACAAAGAGTTCCCATGAGACTATCAGCTGATTTCTCAAAAGCAACCTTACAGGCAAGAAGGGGCTGGAAAGAAGTATTCAACATCATGAAAAGCAAGGACCTACATCCAAGACTGCTCTATCCAGCAAAGCTTTCATTTAGAATGGAAGGGCAGATAAAGTGCTTCCCAGATAAGGTCAAGTTAAAGAAGTTCATCATCACCCAGCCCTTATTATATGAAATGTTAAAGGGACTTTTCTAAGAAAAAGAAGATAAAAAATATGAACAGTGAAATGACAGCAAACTCAGTTATTAACAACCGAACTTACAAACAAAAACAAAAACTAAGCAAATAGCTAGAACAGGAACAGAATCACAGAAATGGAGATCACATGGAGGGTTATCAGCAGGGTAGTGGGTTGAGGAGAGAAGGGGAAAATGTACAGGGAATAAGAAGCATAAATGGTAGCTAGAAAATATACAGGGGTAGGTTAAGAACAGTATAGGGAATGTAGAAGCCAAGGAACTTATATTATGACCCATGGACATGAACTAAAGGTGGGGAAAGCAGGTTGGAGGGTGTATGTAGGGCAGAGGGAAATAAAGAGGGGAAAATGGGACAACTGTAATAGCATAATCAATAAAATATATTTAAAATTTTTAAATTCAATATTTCAAACTAAAAATCATAATTTACCAAATTGATATATGTGAGGGAATAAAAAGTAATACCTTCCTAAATTATTTCTTATATTTTTATTGTACAGTTTTATTTTGAAAACTAAGTTTTTATTTTATTTCATTAAAACCATTTAAGAGACTGATTCCTTGATTTCAAATACCAGCACACTCAGTGATCATAATCAAGGCCAAACAGTTTTTTGCCAGCAAACAATTAGCTTTGGGAACAGATGTATGAACGAAAAAATAATTGAATTATTTGGTAATCATTTTTCCTTGCTTTAGACATTAAATAGCATTTGAACTCTAGGCATGATATACATATATTTAATCCAGTCATGAAATACATGTATTCTCACTGAGCAAAATTCTCCAATTGGTGTGTCAAGGATGGTGCTTGTATAAAGAGGTAAGTCCTCTGTAATTAATGCATGGAGGAGAAAACACTAAGTTCTCTCCCAGTGGGTACAGAGTATGTTTCTACACATGTACTTTGTGTGGGAGGGAGAATGGCTATACCTGCCCTTCTTGGATCTTTTTCTCAAAGGGAGGCTTTGATCTTTTTCCCCAAACTTACTTTCCAGTCCCCCTCTCAGAGCAGAGGTGCTTACGAGACAGCTCACTTGCATAACTTTTTGCAAACCATGCTCACCCGATCACTCGTCTCCCAACTGGAGATTTGTTTAAATAGGAGAATTGTTTCTAGGGTAAATCAGAGTATTTAGCATTTTGAAAACAATTCACTTGCCATTTTACAAGAATAATATATTTAAAGAAATTAAAAATTGGTGATTTTGATGTCCACCCTAGGCTGAGAGCATCTTTGAGGCATTCACTGACATGTTTTTATTATTGACACCATTACAGATGTCCCCATTTCCCCCCTTTTCCTCCCTCCACTAAGTCCCCCCCACCGCTCTCTTCACTACATTGTTGTCTGTGTCTATGAACTTTGCATATATGCCTAAATGTTTTTTGGATAATCTCTTCCAGTCCCTCCAATCCCTCCCCTCTGAGATCTATCAGTCTGTTCCAAGTGTTCATGTCTCTGGTTTTATTTTTTGTCTGTTGATTTTGTTCATTAGAATCCACATATGAGTGAGATCATACAGTATTTGTCTTTCTCTGACTGGCTTATTTCATTGAGCATAATATTCTCTAGGTCCATCCATGCTGTTTCAAAAGATAAGAGTTCCTTCTTATTACGGCCATGTAGAATACCGTTGTGTAAATGTACTACAGCTTTTTTTTATCAGCTCATCTAGTGAGAGCACTTGGACTGCTTCCAGACTTCGGCTATTGTAAATAATGCTGCTATGAACATAGGGTATATGCATTTTTTCTGATTAGTGTTTCAGGAGTCTTATCACATATTCCCAGAAGTGGAATTGCTGGGTCAAAAGGCAGTTCCATTCTTAATTTTTTGAGGAAACTCCATACTGTTTTCCACAATGGCTGCACCAGTCTGCATTTCCACCAACAGTGCATGAGGGTCCCTTTTTCTCCACATCCTCACCAGCACCTGTTTGTTGATTTATTGATGATAGACATTCTGACAGGTGTGAGGTGATATGTCGTTATGGTTTTAGTTTGCATCTCTCTGATGATTAGTGACATTGAACTTTTTTCCATGTATCCATTGACCATCTGTATGTATTCTTTGGAAAAGTGTTTATTCAGGTCCTTTCCCTGTTTTTTAATTGCATTGTTTGTCTTGGTGGTGTTGAATTGTATAAATTCTTTATAAATTTGGTTATCAACCTCTTTTCAGATGTACCATTGGCAAATGTATTCTCCCATGCAGTGGGTTTCCTTTTTATTTTGTTGATGCTTTCATTTGCTGTGCAAAAGATTTTTAGTTTGATGTAGTCCCGTTTCTTTATTTTTTATTTCCCTTGCCCTAGAAAAATAAATAACTAAACAAATGGGGCTGCAGACATATTGCAATCTATAGCATAGTTAGAATTTCTGATTCTTTGTCCATAATTGTTTTGAACTGGGCATAAACCTCAAGTGAAGTACAAAATGAAGAGAGAGTGTTCTCAACTTACTGGTGCCAAGAGAACGTTTTGCACCATTTTAGTTTGAAAGGGGGAAATTGGGATGACAGAGCAATAGTGGATGGGAGCTATAGTGCTATTAAATTACATTCTAAAGCTGGAAAATTTGAGGCCCATAATTCTAGGAATTATTAATTATAAGAATTAATAATTTTGAATGCATATCATGTGCCAGGCCCTGTGCTGAATGCTTCACATCCATTTTCTCATTTGATACTGACAGCAACCTGTGAGGCTTATTTGGCAGATGAACACTTAGACTCGGTGAGGTTCATTTATCCAAGGTCATCCAGTTAGTTATTTGTAGAGCCCTGATTCAAACTCACATTAGCTTGATTGCAAAGCCATTATTCTTTTTTTTAAGATTTTATTTATTTATCTTTAGAGGGGAAGGGAAGGAGAGAGGGAGAGAAATATCAATGAATGATTGCCTGTCGTTCATCCCTTGCTGGGAACTGGTCTGCAGCCCAGGCATGTGCCCTGACTGGGAATCAAACCACAGTTGTTTGGTTCACAGGCCTGCGCCCAATCCACTGAGGTACACCAGCCAGGGCTAAAGCCATTATTAAAAATTACACTCTTCTAATTCTATTTGCTTTTGGGAGCTTATGGAATCTACTCCAGTCTGCCCTCACAATAAGTTCTATTGGGTTTTGAAAAAGGCTGAAGAATGGGGAAGAAACCATGTAGGCCGGAAACCTACTGAAAGTGGCTAGTGTCCTATGAACAGTGAAACAGGTGAGGCTTAGAGGACTGGGTGCTGGAATGCAGAAAGCAGACATGCCCACTGGGGAGCAACTCTAAGCTTCTGTGGGCCCAGCTTTCAGGTTCAATGATGAAGTCCTAGCTATGGGTGTTGAAGTACTGGTTGGTAAGGAGAAGCAAGGCCATTGCTTTATCTAACCCACCCTTCTACAGTGCTCTACATGCAAGGCACTGGTCAATACTCCTCTAAGCACTTTACAAACATTACCTCATTTAAGTCTCACAAGTCCCTGGAAATATATACTATTATTATTCACATATGATAGATGACTAAATTAAAGTTCAGAGATGTTAAGTAACTTGTCCAAGGTAACACAGGTGGTAAGTGCCAGAACCAGGCTTTGAACCTAAGCAATCTGTATCTAATGGCTGTATCTAAGCAGTCTGTATCTATGTTGCCTCTCAACAGAGAGCTTTGATTTTTCTGTCTCTTGTGCTTGCCACTCTTTTTCAAGCATTCATGGGCAAGTTTACTTTGCCAGCAAATTTTTCCTTCCCGATTATTGGCTTTTCCTCCACCCACAAATTTCTTCAGTGTACTTCACAAGCTCCTTCTTCATCTTCCACACTGCTTCTTTTTGGCATTACTCATGAACTACATGTACTTTTCACCTGCCAAATATTTTTTCCATAAATTATCTCATCTCAACCTGGAAGTGAGGATGGAAGGTATTGTTCCTATTCTATGAATGAAGGAACCAAAGCAAACAACTTGCCTAATATCTCATACAACCATCTAATGGCAAAGTGGACTGGAATCCAGGTTCTTTGACTCTTAATCCAATGGTCTTTTCCATTATACCATTTGATGGATTTTACAAATCCATTCACTCATTCATTTATCTATTTGTCCATTCATTCATATTATAATGGAAGTGCCTAGTGTATGCTAAGGCAGTGCGTAGGAAGGAAAATTGGTATAAAAATCCTTGCTTTTAAGGATCTGAAAACAGTTGAAATAAGGTGTCACTATAAAAAAGTGAATAACAGAGTTAGAAATACTAAGGGACAAAGGAGAGGTCTAGTTAGGTCATACAGCAATTTTGAGGGTGAGTATGCAGCATCAAAGACAGGTAGGTGTTATCAAAAATGTAGGTGTTGAACTTGGCATAAAAGGGCACTTAGAACTTAGAGAAGAGGATGGAGCAGCACTTTCTATGCTTGGGGAATGTGCGGTAAGTCAGTGCTTCTCAACCCTTATCATATCATGGCACACACAAAAAAGTCATAGTATTTATAAAGCACAGAAAGCCTGTTGGGGTGAACAGAGGAAGCAGCTTCAGCCCAGAGGCAAGTGGCCTAGGACTTCCAATTGCACTATATCTGGCTCAGGGCTCATAGCCTTAGACTGGTACAATAATACTCTTAGGAAGGCCTGCAGTAAGGTACTGGGGCACTCTGGTGATGGTGGGTCTAAAGACCATCAACAAAGTTACAAGCCTGAAATGGAGTAAAATCCCAGAAGAATCATGGTAGATATCAATAGAGAGAAAAGTTATGGCCATATGATGAAAAGTATTTGAGTTTTATTCTGTGGACCTACAAAATAGGTAGGCAAAGCCCAAATGGTATTGTTTTAGAAAGATCCCGCTGACAACAGTCTGAAGGATAGATTGGAGGGAAAGAAAAGTTAGGAGTCTCTTACAATTCTCCATGTGAAAGACGATGGCATCTTTGACTATAGTAGGAAGAATTGAGTTATATTTTGGAGGTATACAAGACAGAGTTTTGGTAATGCATTGCATGTAGAACATAAGGGAGATGCAGGAGACGAGGATGATTTTCATGTTTCCAACTTGAACAAGTAGGTGTGAATGGTGGTGCCATTATTTAAGATGGGGAGCCCGGGAGAAGTAGAAGGAATTTTGGGAGGGAGGGACAGATGAGATGATGAGTTTCAAGTTGACATTTAAAGGCAAGGAAATCAGTTGAGAGGCTATCGTAAAAGGCCATGTGAGATAGAATGAGATCCTGGACTAGTGTAGTAGAAGAGAAACTGGAAATAAAATGTCAGAGTAAGATATAAAGGAAGGACTGCTAAGATACTGTCATGGACTGAATCTGGAGTTGAGAGGTAGAAGAAGGCTTGAAAACTTACATCTCTTATCTGTCTTCTTGGTGATGCTTCCATTCTCATGGCTTCAAGATACTATCTATATGCTGATGATTGCCAAATGTGTATCTCCAGCCTGGACCCTTCTATACTTTTATATCCAACTGCTGGTTTGACATATCAACTTGAATGCCTATTAGGCATCTTAATGTTTTTATTTATTTATGTATTTAAAACAATTTTTTTAAATTACAGTTTACATTCAGTATTATTTTGTATTAGTTTCATGTGTACAACATAGTGGTTAGACAATCATATACTTTACAAAGTGGTCCCCTGATATTTCCAGTACCCACCTGGCACCATACATGGTTATTGCAATATTACTGACTATATTTCCTATGCTGTACTTTATATCCCCATGACTATTCTGCAGCTACCAGTCTGTACTGCTCAATTCCCTCACCCTTTTCAACCAGTCCCCCAAATCCTCTCCCCTCTAGCAACACATCCAAAACTCAACTCTTAATTCACCACTCTGGTTCAAACTGCCGCTAAAACCTGTGCCACTGGTCAAAACTGCTAACAGTCTTTCCTGTCTTACTATGTTAGCTTCATTCTTTCAGTTGCTCAGATAGAAGACGTTGGAATCAATTCTTCAGTCTTTTCTTTCCCTCACATTCTACATTTATTCTATGAGCAAATCTACTTGGTTCTACCTTTGAAATACACCTACAATCCAACTACTTTTTATTAACTGGTTTAAGTCATAATGATCTGTCTCCTGGTATATTGCACTAGGCTTCCAGGCTCTTCTTTTTGCTGTGTTCTTGCCACCCTCACCCAAATCTGTTACTCCCTTACTGATTTGAAGTCCAGACTAATTTTATTAACATGAAAGTTAGATTATGTCACTCCTCTGCTCAAAACTCCTCCAATAGCCTTGACTGGTGAGGCTCAGTGTATTCAGCACTAGCCTGTGAACCAAAGGGTCACTGGATCGATTCCCAGTCAAGGCACATGCCTGCGTTGCAGGCCAGGTACCCGGTGGGAGGGCGTGTGAGAAGCAAGCACACATAGATGTTTCTCTCCCTCCCTCCTCCCTCCCTTCCCTCTCTCTAAAAATAAATAAAAATCTTACAAAAAACTCCTACAATAAGTTCCCATCTCACAGGTAGTAACAGGAAAACTACTTACAGTGCCCCACAATGCTGTATACAATCTAAATATCAAAATAATTCACTTGCTCACCTCCTTCAGGTGTCAGATCAAATGCCCCCTATTTGTGAGAAGTACTCCAGCTGCCATTTTAAAGTTGTAAGTTCCCCATTCCCATTCTGTACCTACTTTCTGTGTCTTATTTTTTTAATAGTCTGAATACTATTTGACATTATATATTACCTATTTTTAACTGTATGTCTCCTGCTAGCATAAGGGCTGGCAAACTTTTTCTGTAAATGGCTAGATAGTAAACATTTGAGGTTTTGTGGGCCAGACAGTTTCTGACACAACTACTCAACTCCATTGTTGTTACACAAAAGCAGTCACTGATGATATGTAAAATAAGGAGCATGGCCAAATTCCAATATAACTGTATTTTACCAAAACAGGTGAGAGGGCATATTTTGACTCTGAGCTACAGTGTATTGATCCCTAGTAGCATGTAAGTTCCAGGAGGACAAGAATTTTTGTTGACTGCTATGTTCCTAACATCCAGACCAATGCCTGGCATATAGTCGGTACCTAATATATTTTTGTTGAAGGAATGAATCAATGGAGGACGGGAGGAGTGAATAATAAGAATTATAATACAGCCATTTATGGTACAGACTTTTGAGTAATAGCTTCCTCCTTCCTCCCTTCCCCCATCATCTGTGTCACATGATGTAAAAGTTACTTTTATTGCCTGTGCAACTCTCTTGATATGTGAAATTTCATCCAACCTCCTTTAATGTGATCATTTGCCTCTGCAATCCTCCTTACTCAAGCTCTCACTACTAACAATAACTCAAAAACTCTGTATTAAAATCAGAAAATCAGTATTTTTAATTAATTTAAAACAATGCTAGCAATTGCTTCTGTTGACAACTCTATACTTTTCAACACTTTATCATATTTTGAAGTACTTTCTGAATTTAAGCAACTGTTACTGTTATGATGTGAAATGTTATTTTCCTTCTGTGCATTTGATGTGAATGGTTTGTTCTGATAAACTTCAGCTTTCAAGTACTTCCACTAGTAGGAATCACATGGTAAGAGATCTGATAAATAAAGTATGTACCAGCTCTTACTCACTATTCACTCATCCTTCCCTGGGTCTCTTATAGATGCTAATGGTTTCTTGGTGTTATATGTCTTCCTGTTGAAAATGTACATTCACTCATTCACTATTTCATACAGTTTTTCACACATGGCTAATAGTTACTGAGCATTTACTATGTTGTGGTACTGTGCTGAAGTTTTTAAATATATTAACTATTTAATTTTTATAATACACTTAGGAGGTATGTACTATTATTATCATCATTTTTCAGATGAGGGAACTAAAGTTCCAAAAGCTTAAGTGATTTGCTCAAGGCCCTACAGCTAGCAAAAAGGGGAGCTTGGGTTTGAACTCCAGTCTGCCTGACTCCAGGTGCAAGATTTATTCATTGTTTTCCCCACCTTAACAATTATTTACCATATGCCATGCAGTATACTAGGCAGTATCTACATGGATGAATAGGGCATAATCTCCCTGATCTCCTAGAGGTAACCCTGATTGGGGTTGTTTAGATGGAAGTCAAGGCTGTCAGATACAGAAAACAAAGAATTTTCTTTTTACAGTTTGCTGACAAAGGGGAGAGATCTATAAACTCAAAGGGTTCTGAAAAAATGGAGACAGAGGGCTACAGAGTGAAAGGAAGGAGTGCCCCAACTCTAGAATTCAGTCAGGTCAACCTATAGCATATAAAAAGGATACTTTTAGGGACTTAAACTTACATGAAAGTTGCCCACTAAAGAAGTGAGATTGACTGTTTACATGCACAAAAATAAAGTGCTTACTAGTGAGATAAAAGATTCCCCTATATGTCATTAAGAGGTGATGTTCCAAAATGTAACCAGCAGAAAACACTGCTGTAGCCTTGTAAATCCTATGGTTCAGGAAGTCCATCAAAAACTAGGAAGGAATTTACTATATTTTGAAATGTGTAAGTAAGCTATTTGACCATTATAGAAACAAGAGTAAAAGTCATTAGAAAGAGAAGTTGTTTTTCCCATTCCATGCCTGCCCTGACCTGCTGATACATTTATTGTTTTTCTGATAGGGGATTGATAGTTGCATCAGTCGGCATAAACTATATGACTCTAACCTTTTCAGACCATCCCACACTGTCTGCTAATGTTTGCACACAGCAGTAACAACAGCCACCATATAACACTGAGTCAAGTACGTTATATACATAGCATTGTATTTAATCTTCATGGTAATCCTATGATCTCACAGAGTTGTATTATTAGCCCCCTTTTTAGATGGAGGAACTGAGGCTTAGGGAGGTTGTATGGCTTACCTAGACTCATAAAACTAAATGAGTCACATTAGCTTCCTGAAGCTGCCATTAAGAAAAATAGCACAAACTTGGTAGCTTTAAACAACAGAAATGCATTCTCTAACAGTTCTGGACACCAGAAACCTGAAGTCTCCATCATCAAGTCAAAGGGAAGAACATGTCTTTAAGAGTTCATTGTCACACTAAGGTGAGATTCTGTAGGAAAGTGTGGATCCAGAAACAGTAAAGACTTCTATGTCTCTAAATCAGCTTTTTTGCAGGGCAACTGCCCCAGCTAACTAGTTGACATTGGCCTGCTCACAGTTTATTAGGAAGAGAAAATTCCTAAGGATGTGTTTCTGAGATTGTGATTAGTCTGTGGCCACCACCCATAGCAGTGTACCACTGAGTGCCACCCACAGAGCTTGTTAAAAGTGCCAATTTCCCAGCCCATTATATAAGGCTTACTGAATTCTGAAGGTGGGGTCTAGATGAGTTTCAAAACAGATACCTGGAATAATTGTGATATCTATGCAGGTTTGAAAACCACTGTATTCTGGTGAAATTGGGCTTCTGCAATGTTGAAATACAAATTAAAATCCAAAAGTTCCTTTACAGTTTCAGCCAGTAACCAATTACAATATGGCATTTTACAGAATGATTTATAGGCTTTACTTTGTGTAACAGTATCATTTTATTTGGCTTGATTTAAATCAAAGCAGTTATAGCAAGATTTGTTAATCCCTATCTCCTGAGACAATTTACGTAATAGCGTTTGAAAGAATGCAATAACTCTTCCTAATATCTTAAATTGATCTCTAAGGTCTCTCTCAGTTCCAACATTCTGATTCTATGAGTGTTCCTAGGGTTTCAAATCTATTCGTGGTAAACACATTCCTTGTTACAATCTAAGTTTATTTCCCTTCTTCCAGGGAACAAGTTTTTGAAGAAGATTGGTTGCTTGTAATTTTCCTGGATTTTTTTCGTACCAGGTACTTTCTCATCTAATTGTTTTTAAATGAATGAGAAAATTATGCAAAATACCCAGCACAATGCTTGATGCAAGGAAGCAGTTAATAGATGTTCATGCTGCTTCCAGTGCATTGTCACAATAATATCTCTTGAATTATTGATGATATAACATCAGAGAACTGCAGCTGAATTAAAACTAGGGAATCAGCTGCATTTCTGTATTGACAATATTGGGTTTATTTGGCTGTACGGAAACAGGACTGAACCCAAGTCTCTGAGGGCTGACTCAGCTGCAGCCCAGTGAGATGCTCTGGGGAGGGCATGCATTCCTGCCACACACCCTGCCTTGGAGAAAGGCTAAAGTGATGTTTTGGCCTAAAACCCAGCTTCCAATACCCAGAGTTCTTCCTAAGTTAACTATTTCTCAAAGTGTTGTCCAGGGAATATTAGTCCCTGTGGATGGATGTTGATAGTATTACAGAAGAACCCCAGGAACAAGCAAAGTTTTAAACCACTGGATTAGTTAAATGTGGTTTCCTAACTGCAAGAATATTCAGAGCCCTTAATATATTAACCGATAAGTGCATTTCCAAAAGAGGGATGAGGGCACAGGGTTTTCTGAATTTTGTTATTTCACTCGCAGAGATGGTGGTGAGGGGCTAGTGGTTCTGAGAAATACAATTGGGAAACACTGCTCCAAGGTCCCTGGTGCCCTCCTACTTGTTAACAGGAACAAAAACATTTTAGCCCCTATGTGACAAAAGTAATGACAAAAATTATGTGCCAAAATGTAGAGTACTGTTCCTCAGTCCCATAGTATCCTTACTTTCTTCTTTGTACTTTCTATGTCCATCATTATATTCACTCTTTTCATATGCCCTAGCCTCTTTGTCTCTCTTGCCCTCATCATATTTGAGTGACATACACTTAATCTTGATTAAATTCTACTGTGTCTATTCCAAACCTGCCCCCCAGCATGCTGACCAGTTTCACTTTGGATTCACAACCTCTAACCTCAAGTGATCCCTTAGTACTACCCTTCAACACTTCGTTTTCTTCATCTAGTCATTCTCGATTTCTCCCACATGGATGTTTTATGTCTTCCCTGTCCTCAAAAATCCAGCACTCCCTCCCTTCCTCCTTCTCAGATGTTGACCATTCTTCCTACTTCACTGAGAGAATAGAAACCATCAGAAAAGGACAATCACAGACTCCCACCACTATATCTACAAACTCACTTATATCTGTATCCGCATACCCTGCCTTCCCTCTTGTTACTATATATGAACTGTGTAATTCTACTGAAAGACCCCTCCACTTGTATACTAGATCCTGTTCCTTTTGGCCTGATTAAGGTCATCACTCTAGTCATTTCCTCCTCCCTCTGTGACATCAGCAATATTTCTCTTACCTGACTAACATCTCCAATGTTAAGAAAAACCAAAACTGTTCTGTTCACATGAGTTAGAGTTCCATTTCTCTTTCTCCTCAGAGCAAACATTCTAGAGTTGTCTCTGCTTCTTACCTCCAATTTCGCTCCTCCTATTCTCTCTTGAATCATCTCCAGTCAGGCTTTTGCCCCCATCACTCCACCAGAATGGTTCTTGTCAAGGTCAACAGTATTTCCTCAGTGTTAAATCTTATGGTCACTTTTCTGTTCTCATTTTATTTGACCCAACAGTGACATTTGACACAGTTGATCACTCCCTGCTTGAAATACTTTTTTTCACTTGACTTCTGGGACACCACACATTTTTAGTTCTCCTCCTACTTCAGTGGCTACTCTCTTACCTCAGCTTGTACCACACTCCCCTTCGATTAGCCAGCTTCAGCCATATGGCTTCCTTGTTGTTTCTCAGGCACACCAATAAGTCCCAGTGGAGCTTTGCTGTTCTCTCTAACTGTAATGTTCTTACCCCAGGGAGCCACAGGCTTACTCACTTGCTTCTTTCAGATCTCTGTGCAAATGACATTTTACAAGTGATATTTCCTTGACCACATTATTTAAAAATTACCACTCTCTGCATGCTTCCATGTCACTGTACCCTGTTTTATTTTTCTTCATAACACTTTTGATTTTCTAATAATATTTTCTTTCTTGTTCATTGTCTATTTTCACCACAAGAATATAAGTTTCAGGATTGCATAGATTTTATTTTGTCACTGTTATATCCTCAGTGCCCAACACAGAGCCTGACACATAATAGCTGCTCAGTAAATATTTCAAATAAATAAAGAATGAGTATAAGTTCAATGGGCGTGCTTAGGCTCCTAGTATCTTCAGGTGGGGACAGATCACCATCATCTAAAGCAAACCCTTTACAGTACAGGAGTCCTCAATACCACATTCCCGGTGATGGATATAGTGTTTGCATGTAGCCTTCCAGGAAGTTCCATACAGTCTGAAGCAAAACACTCTGTAAATGGAGGTATTTAATTCCTACAAAGTTATTCGCCAGGGTACTTTTCTGTTACATAATATTTTATTGAATAGATAAATTAGATATATGTGACACAACATGCCAAATGCTCAAAGGACAACTAGCAAAAAGTATATTCCATCATCACTGCCTGCCTCCACCCAGTTCTAAGCCATCTTTTTTAAAACCAGAATTTTTGCACAAATCCTTTAGAAACAAGTCAGATTATTACCATTTCTATGCTAAACCTAGCCCAAGGCATCTAATTTTCCTCAAAGTAAAAGCTAAAGTTTCCCTGTGCCCCTAGCCACCAAGTTCCCTTCCTGAAGGCAATTGCTTTAGCTAAGTGTAATGTGTATTTTTAGAGGTATGTATACCTCTAGGTATACAGAGGTAATGTATACATTATACATACACATCTCTGTGTATAATCTTCTTAAAAGATATTTATTTATTTATTTATTTATTTATTTATTTATTTATTTATTTATTTATAGAGAGGGGAAGGGAGGGAGAAAGAGAGGAAGAGAAACATCAATGTGTGGTTGCCTCTTGAGCACCCCCCACCAGAGACCTTGCCCACAACCCAGGCATTTACCCTGACCAGGAATAAAACCGACAACCCTTTGGTCTGGAGACCAACACTCAATCCACTGAGCCACACCAGCCAGGGCTGTATAATCTTTGTAAAAAAAAAACTATTTTATGCCTCTCTTTTTTGTCAGTTGATGTCTCTGTCATTCTTTTGATGGCTGCATAGTTACCCATTGTATGGCTGTCATGTTTTTCAGAGATTCTTAGTCTGAATCCATGTATAGACTACACTGATCTATTATTACTCTCCTGAAATTGCATATGGGTACTTACTTACATGTGTATAAGTACATTTTGCAGCAAAAATGGCCCAGACCTTTATTCAGATTCAAAGGTGTCTGAACATCAAAATGCTTAAGAAGTACTATCTTGAGTCTAAATCTTCCTTCTGCAACATATACCCCTTGATCCTAATTTTGCTATTTGGAGCAGTTCTGTTGAAACCTGGTGCACAGAAGACATATAGCAAATATTTGTCAAATGAATGAAAGGACAATACAAAATGAATTCACTCCCTCTTCTCTATGTTAGTTTTTTGTTGGTTTGAAGAAAACTATTGTGTCCTTCTAACTCATCTCTTTTCCAAGGCTTAATGGCTTAGTTCCCTTAACTCCTATTTTTAAATATATTTTATTGACTATGCTATTACAGTTGTCCCAGTTTTTCCCCCTTAGCCCCCCTCCACCTGTACCCCCATTCCCTCTGGCAACCCCCGCTCAGTTCATGTCCATGGGCCATGCATGTAAATTATTTGGCTTTTCCATTTTCTATACTATTGTTAATACCCCCGTCTATTCAGTAACTACCAATTATGTTTCTTAATTCCTGCACCTTTTCCCTCCATTTTCCCCCTCTGCCTCCCCACTGATAACCTTCCACATGATTTCCATATCTATAATTCTGTTCCAGTTCTGGTCGTTTCCTTAGTTTGTTGTTTAGATTCAATAGTTGTGAATTAGTTGCCATTTTAATGTTCACATTGTTGATCTTCTTTTTCTTAGAGAAGTCCCTTTAACATTTCATATAATAAGGGCTTGGTGATGATGAACTTCTTTAACTTGACCTCATCTGGGAAGCACTTTATCTGTCCTTCAACTCCAAATGGTAGCTTTGCTGCATAGAGTAATCTAGCTTGTAAGTCCTTGCTTTCCATCACTTTGAATATTTCTTGCCAGTCCCTTCTAACCTGCAAAGTGTCTTTTGTGAAATCAGCTGACAGTTTCATGGGAACTCCTTTGTAGGTAACTCTCTGCTTTTCTCTGACTGCTTTTAAGATTCTTTCTTTATCTTTAACCTTTGGTATTTCAATTTTGATATGTCTTGGTGTGATCTTCTTTGTGTCCATCTTGTTTGGGACTGTCTCTACTTCTTGGACTTGTATGTCTAATTGCTTCACCAAATTAGGGAAATTTTCTTTCATTATTTTTTCAAATAAGTTTTTGATTTCTTGCTTTTTCTCTTTTTCTGGCACCCCTGTAATTCAAATGTTGTTATATTTGAAGTTGTCCTAGAGGCTCCTTAGCTTGTCCTTGTTGTACTGAATTCTTTTTTCTTCTTGCTCTTCTAATTGAATGCTTTTTTCTTCCTTACATTCCATATACTTGATTTGATTCTCAGCTTCATCCATTCCATTGTTGTTTGAATGTAAGCTTTTCTTTATTTCACTTAGTGTAAGCTTCATTTCTGCCTGAGTCTTTTTTGTGCTGTTGAAGTATGCAACAAATTCCTTGAGCATCCTAATAACCAGTATTTTGAGCTCTGCATCTAATAGATTGCTTATCTCCATTTTGTTTATTGTTTAGTTCCTTTTTAGAGATTTGTTCTGTTCTTTCATTTGGGCCATATTTCTTTGTGTCCTCATTTTGGCAGCCTCCTTGTGTTTGTTTCTAGTTATTAGATAGAGCTGCTTTGACTCCCTGTCTTAGTAGTGTGGCCTATAGTAGAAAAGTGTGCCAGTAGGTTGAATGGAGCAGAGCCTTCAGTAATCTCCAGGGCAGGGCAACCCATGTGAACCACGTTGATGGAGTCTCAGATATGGTGTCGCCACTCTGTGGCTGTGGGTGTGAGAAGGCTCAGGAAGGTAACAATGCTGCTGCCTGGCCTCTGGAGTTTTTTCCAGGAGGAAACTGTCCCCCAGTGCTTGCCCTGATGCCAGATACTTCAATTTCTCCTTATATGTCACTGGTGCCCTTCAAGCTGATGCCCCTGTACTGAAGCCCAGAAGGAGTGATTCTGTGTAAGTCCTAAGAATGTTGTGGACCCTTTAAAAGGAGTTTGCTGAGAACCCCACAGTTTCTTTCACTACCACAATCCCCACTTGTTTTTATAGCCAGAAATTATGGGGACTTATCTTTCTGGCACTGGGACCCTGGGTTGGGTGGTCTTGTGTGGACCTGGGATCCCTTGCTCCTGAGGTATCCCTCCTGATTTTTACCCACCACAAGTAGGTGTGGGATCCCCCATTCTGCATCTCCATGCCTCTGTGCTTCTTTGCTTATCTCCATGTCTCTGTCCCTCCTACCCATCTGTATGAATGTGACTTATTTCCATGGTTGTTGGACTAACATACAGCACAGTTTTCTGATGATTCTAAGTGATATTTGTTTTATAGTCTAGTTGTAATTTTTACTGTGGTTGTGTGAGGAGACAAGTTGTGTTACGTATGCCTCCACCTTGACCAGAATCCCAATTCCCTTAACTCCTAATTAGACATGGTTTCTAAACTAATGTGCTTTGCCCTCCTTGCGGACAAGCTCTTCCATGGACTTTTCCCTGAAATGTCTTTAGGAGCAAGTAGATAATTTAAAAGGTGAGGTAGAACAGGTTGGAGGTAATGGCAAGTTGTGGTACCTGTGGAGTCCATTTAGTTGTCTCTAAATATTCACGTTCTAACTCAAGACAAAGGACATTTGCAGGCCAATTTTGTACCATGGGCTGGCAGTTTGAAAATCTGAATATTTGGAGCTCATACAATTTGTACAGCTCATACATTCCTTTCACATGTTCCATACTCTATACCTCACCTTTGTCCTTCCCATACACCCAACAATTTAGTCACATTAAATTATTTTCCAATTCCCACATACCCCTTATGAATTATTGCTCTTATTCCTTTACCCATATGACTCTCTCTGCATAAACAGCCTATGTGGAATATTTTCTATCTGCCTGTCCAGATACACTTTTAAAAAATTGACTTTATTTTACAGCATTTTTAAGTTCACAGAAAAGTTGAAAGGAATCCACAGAGAGTTACCATAGACTCCCTGGAAATTCACTTTTCACCCTTCTCCATTCTCTTTCTGTGTCCTCAGAGGTTGATCTCTTTATGAACTATATTAACTGGCTTCCTTGTCCTTTGGATTTGTTGGATATGGCCAATGGGAGGCACTAGCAAGGGATTGGAAATCAGAAGCAAATTAAAGTCTGGATATTTATTCTTCTGGCTTCCTCTCTGTGGAGTGACAGCAGTTTGGTTGAGTCTTTCTAGAAAGATTTACCACAGGCTACATAATTTTCTGGCAGCCATGTTCTATAGCTACACCTACTCTCTCTAGATTCTGGTAATTGCTCCCTCTGGGTTCTGGTAACTTGGCCCTCTAGGTCTAAAGGTTGTAAAGGCTCCCTGGGGTGCTTCACCATCATCCTTGTTGGTTTCCCTTAATCCTGTTTATTCTATTGTAAACAATACCTCATTCTATTCCTCAATTTCCCTGTGTGAGTATGACATTGGGTTCCTGCTGGACATTTGACTGCTATCATACCCTTCCCTCCCTTGCCTATTTGGTAAACTTTAAATTGTTCAGGCTCCAGCAGCTCAGTGAGGCTTCTCTGAGTGCCCTTCCCTCTGAGACAGTTAGCTCTCCCTCCATGTCCTTGAGAACATTTCTTACAGTACCCTTTGTTTATTTATGCATGTCACTCCCATTAGATGTTGAACTTCTTATAAGGGGGAACGAAGCTTAATCATCATTATTGTCTCAGCTCCTGGCCAAGTAGATGCTTGGCAAATGTTGGTTATCTTTTCTTTTGAAAGGGGATGAAATTGAAAGGGGTATTTGTTCTTCTATTTATTTCAAAGTATTTGACTTTAAAAAGAAATGCTTGAACATTATTAAAAAAATACAACTAAAGGGAAAAGAGTGAAGTAAAAGTCACTCACATCCATGCAGGAAGTAACCATGGTGATAATTTGTGGTGTGAGTCCTTCCAGTACCTTTTCTACACAAAAAAAGACATAAATTTACATACACACAATTATATACACATATTTATCTGCTCCTTGCTTTTTTCACTTAACAATACAACACAACTGTATTTTATGTCAACCGTATTGGGTATACACATCTACTTCTTTATTTTTTATGAATAAATTGTACAAAGGATCCTTGGCTGAAGATGTAGTTGCATCCAGATAAACCTATCATAACATGAAAATATTGTAAGTCAAAAATGCACTTATACACCTCACATTCTGAACATCAAAGCTTAGTCTAGCCTACCTTAAACATGTTCAGAACATTTACATTAAGCTATATAGTTGGGCAAAATCATCTTGCTGCCATTGCCTAGCATCATGAGAGAGTATTATAATGCATATTGCTAGCCTGGGAAAAGATCAAAAGTCAAAATTTGAAGTAAGGTTTCTACTGAATGTGTATTGTTTTCACATTATTTTGAAATTTAAAAAAAATCCTAAGTCAAACCATTGGAAGTCGGGACTATCTATCCTTTTTGAAAAATGTACCATAATTCACTTAACAAGTCCTGTATATATTGGGTAGCTAGGTTATCCAATATTGTTTACTCTTATAAGCAAAACAACTCAAAACACATAGACAGACTGGATAAAATGTAATGTCAAAAATATATAGCTGAATTCAAGAAGCAAGAAAGAAAAATTATTGTAATAATCATGTATAGTGCCACTTGGGTACTAGAAATAACAAGGGGAACACTTGTAAAGTGTATGATTGTCTAACCACTATGTTGTACACCTGAAACTATTGATAATGCAAAATAATATTGAATGTGAACTGTAATGGAAAAAAATTTAAAATCAAGTTAAAAAAAGAAAGGAAAACCTCCAGATTACAGGAATAAAAAGGGAACTCAAAATCATAGCAATGAGCATCAATTGAAGTTTCACAAATTGTGGGGATAATGGGACCAGATCTGTTCCTTAGAGGCTGAGGTTGGAGTCCTTTAAAGGACTTATAATTGAGTTATAGTTGTGTTTTCTGCACAAAAGAAGGAGAAGAAGAAAGATGCCTCATCTATGAATTGAAACTAGATTTGCTGCCTTGACTGGTGTGGCTCATTGGGTTGGGTGTCATCTTGCAAACTGAAACATTGCTAGTTTGATTCCCAGTCAGGGCACATGCCTGGGTTGTGGACCAGGTTCCTGGTTGGGGACATGCGAGAGACAACTGCTTGCATGTGCGATGTTTCTCTCACACATACATCTTTCTTTCCCTCTCTTTCTCCCTCCCTTCCCCTCTTTCTAAAAATAAATAAGTAAAACCTTTAAAAAAATTTAAAAACAAACTAGATTTGCCAAATAGCCAAGGACACAATAATTACAAGCCTTATTTATATTAATACTTACAGTGTGCCAGGTACTGTTCTATATGTTTTGCATACATTAATTTGTTTAATCTTCACAAAATTCATATAAAGTAGGTACTATTATAATCCTCATTTTAGAAATAAGGAATCATGTTTAAGTAAGTTGCTTAAGGTCACACTGCTAGGAATTAACAAATATAAGATTCAAACCTAAGCATTCTGACTTCAGGGTCCATGCCCTTAAGTATTATATTAGGCTATACTGCATCTCTACCAAGACAATATAGGCCATCTTTTCTAGGATGAAGTAGAAATAAACTCACTTATAAGAAGTTTAAAATCTAAACCTGAGCTACACACTGGTATAAGACTCAAATTCATAGTACCCAAAATGTTCAGAAACCCTGAGCTGAGAACTGAACATAAAAAACTGATCCAGAACTGGAAACACCATAGAATTCTGGTACAGGCAAATAAAAGACTGTCCATAGGTCCATCTCTACAACTAAAAGTGAAATTTTCATGGCATACAACTCCTACAGAAGATAAGCTCACATGGAAAATTATAAAGTACATGAAGAAACCCACTACAATGGGTTAGTTAGTATGTACAAAAAAATGGAAGAATCCAATTTCAAGTAACTACAGATAATACAGAAATCTGAACATATTTTAAAATGTTGTATATTTTAAGGTTTAAAGAGATTTTTCTTAAAAAGAACAGACTGCACAAAGCAAGAATATGTATTTAAAAATCTAGTATGAGTAATAGTAATTGTGGGGATATACATTGACAGACCTTAGTTCTAGTCCCATGGAAACATTAAAATGTCAATTGACAGGTTAAACTACAAATAAAACATGAGTAAAGGGAGAATTAGTGAGATAATATATAGAGTTGAGACATAGAATATAGTACAAAAAGGCTAATTATGAAAGAAAATTAGAAGATACAGATGACAGAATAAGAAGCTCCACATATACCTAATAAAAATTCCAGAGATAAAAAGTAGGAAAGGATAATGAGTCCTCAGGTTAAAACCCTGTACCTAGTCCTAAACAGAATAAATTAAGATAAATTGGTAACTCCTAGATGCATCATGGTGGAATTTCAGGACATCAAGGTTAAAGAGAAAACATCTTAAAATTTACTAAAGACAAGTAGTACTATAAAGTATTATGTAGCATAGAATCCTAAAAGTGGAATTTCTGGGACAAAGTATATGCACATTGAAAAGAAATACATTTTAAATGAATGAGTGATTGAATCAATGGGTCCAGTAGACTAATTATTTCTCTCAATTTAGGCATGATATTTCTTTGGTATAGTCTGAGATTGCATCCTCCAACTATCTATTTATTTATATATTTGAAACTGCATCATTACTATTGAGCATGAGGCCAATTAAAATCCCCAGGACTTTTTCAAATGAAGGACTGTCAAATGAGATCTTCTCCAGCATGTATTCAGGCAATTAATTTTTAAAATTCAGATGCAGGACTACTCAGATATTGACAAGATCACTGAGAGCTAGAACCATTAATGAAGCTTCCATAAAGGAAGTAGGATTTAAGATGATTAGGATTTATTTTAGATGGAAGGAACAAAGGAGAGCTTCAAGGCTTGTGAGATGGAGGTAATATGAGTGCTGAAGTGCACAAACAGGTCATACTCTAGGAACTGAGCTTGGGGTCGATCTGTGAAGGGTGGCAAATTAAGGAGATAAGGTTCAAATGCAGGGTGGGACCAGATTATGGAAGATTTACAAAACCAGACAGTGTTTGGATTTGATACCAGGTATGGTTATCTGGGAGCCACTTTAGCCTTTTATTTTATTTATTTTTTAATACTCACCCAAGGATATGGTTATTGATTTTACAGAAAGAGTAAGAGAGATAGAGACAGAGAAACATCAGTGTGAGAGAAACATCAATCCACTCAGTTGCCTCCCACATGCACCCCAGCTGGAGATCAAAGCTGCAACCTAGGTGTGTGCCCTGGTTGGGGATCAAACCCTCAACCTGTTGGTGTATGGGATGATGCTCCAACCAACAGAGCCACCAGGCCAGGGTGCCACTTCAGCCTTTTAAAAAGGAAATAACATTATCTGCCCAACCAAAGAAAAGTAAAATAACCCAGGAAGGAGCTGGGAGATTGAATGAAGTAAGGTAGGTCCCTAGTCCTCCTGTTTCTGAGTTACTGGACAGGTTGTCCAGACAAGTTGTCAAGCTCAGCAAACAGCACAGAAACACTAGGCTGACCTGATGTTGAACTGCCTGACTAGTGCAAACCATGTGTAATGAAACTGAAATGGCAAGACTAAAAATGGTGTTTAGGAAGAATAGTCTAATAGCAAACTCAAAATGCTTTAGAGCTCAGAGGGGAGTATGAGAGACTTGATGCAGTGTGCAGATGATGTTTTATTGAGTTGTACACTTGAAACCTCTGTGGTTTTGTGAACCAATATCACCCTAATAAATTCAATTTAAACAAAAGAAGAAAGAAAGGCAATGAATGCAGGGGAAAAAGAGACAGAATGGGAGAGTGCAATGTACAATGGAATAACCATTAGAAAACCTTAGTTCTAGTCCTGGATCTACATCCTACTAACCATGTGACCTTGTGCAGATTACAGAAACAGTGAGACTACTTTCCTCATCTTCAAATCTACTAGAATATAAGCTCTAGAAGGTTGTAACCAGGTCTGATTTGTTTACCATGGTGTGCCCAGTTCCTAGTATAGGCCCAGCTCCTAGTAGAGCCTCAGTAAATAGTGACCAAATAGATTAATGAATGAATAAATGAATGTTCTAATTTCTTCCCTGCCTGCCTCAGAATTATTGTAAGATTCAAATGAGGTAGGAAAACATTACATGGACTTAAAACACTAAGCAATCCTATGCTAAAATGCTACAGCTACTACTGAGAAGTATATGTTTTTTATTAAATTAGGAGCATATTTGCAGTACTTTAAAGGCGAAATGATAAATGGGCTAATTATATGAAGTTTTCTTTGCATGGAAAGTAAGAATAGTGAAAATATAAGACACTTCAAATTATTTCTCCAGTTTATGTAAAGTATACATCAAAATCTGTGCTCTGTATCATACTCTGTGGTTTTCACACTATATGTTCATTGTAGGAGTAATAATAATCTTAATTATAGTTAACAGTCATTTGAGGCAGGATACTAAGAAGCTAGGAAAATTCCTTGGCAAGTGGAATGGGGAAAATTGAGACAGCTGAACAAATTGGCCAAGAAATTTACAGGCAGATACAGAAGGTTACCTCCCTGGAGATAACATCCAGGCCTCAGTTGTGTATCAGCTCCAGGCCCAGAAAATCAGTGTAACCAGGTGGGCAATGCCAGGACCAACTTCAATGACTAATGCCCCGTGCCCTGGCCCTGACCAATCAGAGGAGACCACGACCCTGAAAAAGCACACCTGGAGAATTGATGAATATTCTGCTGAAACCATCCACTGAGAGCTCCCCTAAAGTTCCCACCTGCAAGAGAGATAAAAACCCTCAAGACAAAGGACCCAGTGCCATCCCTCCTGGGAGCACACCCACATCTTTGCTTTTCCCTTCTTTTTCCCCCATAGGTGTGCATCTACTAAAGCACAGCTAGCAAACACAAGGCCTAAGGGCCGAATCCGGTCCTCCACCTTGTTTCTACCTGGCAGCAGCATGGAGCTCCTTGCCCCTAGTTGAGGAGTAGTTACATTTATACAGTCGTAAAATTACATCTGGCCCTTTGAAGGCAAACACGAGGCTGATGTGGCCCCCAGTGAAAATGAGTTTGATACCCCTGTCCTAAATTCTAAGGGACCTCATGAGACTTGCAATCACAGAACAATGGACAGCAACACCTCGTTTTGGCCTATCCTCCTGAACCTGTTCCCAAGGCCTCCTTTTCTCTGACTTCCCACTGAGCTAAAACAGCCCAGCCTGGGCTCTCCTGCTGCTTATTCTATGCTAAGCCTTTCCTTGTTTCACTGTCCCCAGGTTTAATAAACATACTCTCAAAATTACATGGACTCATGTTGTGAAATCTTCCCTGCATGAAGTCAAGAACCCACATGCTACCAACCAGCCCTAGGCAGACCTATTCAGGGCCAGATTCCCTATTCGGTAACACATTGACTACACACAATATGCTATGTCCTATCTGTCTTTTTTTTTTAAAAAGCCCGCAAAGAAGGTGATAGTATTCTTATTTTAGAAATGGGGAAACTGAGGTTCAAAGAATTTAAATGACTTGCTTACAGCCATGATGAAAAATTTGCAGAACTAGAAATTTTTTCTGAAGTTTGTTTGTATCTGAAACCAGTAAAAAACAACTGCAGATAAACAGATTTCTTCACACCATAAGGATGCCCTTGCTCAGAAACAGAGCAGTATGGAATGGTCTGCCTCCTGAGATAATGAGTTTTTACTGGAAGCAGGGTCACTATATAATTTGCAGAGACCATTGCAAAATAAAATAGTTGTATGCCCGTGAAGCCAGTCCTGACTGGAAGTTTTCAAGCACAAGTTAACTGGACTCTAAATTAGAGACAGGAGTTGATATGAGCTGAGACACTGGGCCAGATGACCTCATCCAAGATTCTATTTGCTCATTGGGTTAGGGTAGCTTCCCAAGGTCTGACACAACACCTCAGAGACTTCAGAAGAGGGAGAATTCTACCAGGTGACCCAGAGAGATCCATGGTGCTATGATCATCTAGTACACCAAAACCATGCTTTGCCTGCAAGGCAGCACAAGCACTCAGAAGAAAACAAAAAGGACACTCTATTAGTGATGGTGAGGCATAATGGACAAAGTCAGAGGAATGTGGGTTTGAATTTTGACTCTACCATTTACTAGCTAGTGTGTACCTTTGAACAAGTCACTTAAACCTCTATGAGACTGTTCTGTCACCTGCAATATAATCATAGTTTCTGCCTTGCAGGGTTGCAGTGAAGTTTTAGTGAGATGATTCACATCAAGTGCATCTGGCACTTGGTGAGCCCTCAATAAATGTTAGCCATTGTTTTATTTCTATTAAATAAAGGTATGACATTTGGTCATTTGCTTTTTCCTTGATCATTTAATAGCTAGTAGAAAAGTCCTCCAGACCCACCTATGGACACAGAAACCCCTTTCTACTCCAGTCTTCTGAATCACAGCATGATGCTAGTGGTAAGCTATGGGTGAAGGTGGAGTGGAGCTGATAGCAGACAAAGAATATAATAATTTAAATCTTCAAAAAGGTTGATGATGCCCTTCACAAATTATAAATCTTCAAGAAGAAAGGGACTTACAAGGTTTTCTTCTAGCCCTGAAGACACTCCCTCACAGAAGAGGACTGTTTAAATCCAATCTTGGAATCCTACCAGAAAAATGTTTTACCTACATTGAATTTTCACAGGATCAGAACTAAGAATAAAATTCACTCCTGCCCAGCAAAGCTATATGCATTAGCCACTTGAAATAGCAAGAACCTTAACACCCCTCTATTTCTCAGCAAGACCCCTCCCTGTTCTACCTCTTTGCTATTCAGTAAAACAGCCTTCATAGTAGAGCATAGATGCCAACAGTTTTCCAGGAACTTTATCGTCCTTTACGCAGTACAGAAAGAGTGGTATAAGAACTAAGGGAACATTGCAGTAAATCACTGAATAGCTTAAAAAACAAAAGAAAACAAAGTGAAACATCCAAACCAAACCATTTATTAGCTGGCCAAAAGGCTGGAACTATTACATACTAATTCCCATCCCACTATGTGCATGTGCTGCACAGCATTTCTTACTCAGAACAAGTGGAACATTTCTATTGCTTTTGTTTGAAACAAATACTTTAATTTGGCCTTGGGCTCATCTCTTAACTTCTCTTTCAACTTGATCACATAAGCCATATAGCTGCACACATTTTGATTGGTACAGGGAGCCTGGATTTTAATATCTGCACTCACCACCAATACCTCCCCATTTTTTTTCTTCAGGACCCTGATTGCCTTGCAGACATTCATTTTGAAATCCTACATAATTGTCCTCTCTAATTTCTTTACCCATGATGTGGCACAACTTTGGAACCATAAGCATGAAATATCTCTATCATGACTGGTTTTTGAGGATGGGGAGATCATTAGTGTTAGAGAAACAAACAGTAGGTCATGCTCATTCATTGAATAATTTACTTATTTAATACATGTTCATATTGTTTCACATCTCTCCCCCTCTCCCATCCCTAGGGCCACTATCTTAGCTCAATTCACCACCTCCTCTCTCCTGCACTGTTACCATAACCTCCTAAGCAAATCACTCCGTGTCCAACCTCTCTCCAACAATCCTAACTATTGCCACCAATCATTCCCTAAACCCCATCCTGTCATTCAAAGCTCTTCACAATTAAGTGCTCATGGATCTTACCTTCCAGGATTCTCTTCCATTGTATTCTGTACAGCTTTGGCTTCAGCCAAACTTGACCACTCTTCATTTTCAGAGCACACCCTATATTCCTCTGCTTCAGTGTTTCCTCTATCTGGAATCGACTCCCCTCCACAGGCCTCCTTCTTCGCCATTCTATTCATTTTTTAGTGCCTATGTCAAATGCCACCTAGTTCATGAAGCCTTTCCAGGATTCTTCAGCTGGATGTAAGCTTTCTTTTCTGTGAATTTCTTCAGCATTTAGCATTTCTTTTAAGGCACTTACCACACGGTTCCTATTATGGTTATATGTGTAATAATCATTACTTACATTAATTGAGTGCTTGCTATGTGCCAGACACTGTGTAACTGCATTTCAGGTATTATGTGCATCATAGGTCTTCAAAGAATCTTTTGGCCTCATGCTTAAAAGTGATTGAGGATTCAAAATGGTATTTGTTTATTTTGCTTATCAGTCAATATTTACATCACTAGAAATTAAAACTGAAAATTTCCTTAAATATATTTATCAATTTATTAAAATAACAATATTAAATCTATTACATATGTTAATATAAATAATAATTTAATGAGAAACAACTACATTTTATTTTTTGAATATAAAGTACACTTTTTAAAAAATTTTTATTTTACTTGCTGTTCAAGTACAGTTTTCTGTCTTTCACTCCCATCCCAGTCTACCCCCCCAGTGCTCCCCACCTCCCTCCAATTTCCACCCCCCTTAGTTTTTGTCCATGTGTCCTTTATATTTGTTCCTGTGACCCCTTCCCCTTTTCCCCTGAAATACCCTCCCCTCTCCCCTCTGGTCACTGTCAGCCTATTCCCTATTTCAATGTCCTTGGTTCTATTTTGCATGCTTGTTTGTTTTATAGTTTAGGTTCCTGTTAAGGTGAGATCATATGGTATTTGTCTTTCACCATCTGGCTTATTTCACTTGCATAATGCTTTCCAGTTCCATCCATGCTGTTGCATAGGGTAAAAGCTCCTTCTTTCTTTCACCTACATAGAATTCCATTCTGTACATGTACCATAGTTTTTTGATCCATTCATTTACTGACGGACACCTAGGTTGCTTCTAGCACTTGGCTATTGTAAATTGTGCTGCTATGAACACTGAGGTGCATAGGTTCTTTTGGATTGCTGTTTATGTGTTCTTAGGGTATAATCCTAGCAGTGCAATTGCCAGGTCAAAAGGTACATCCATTATTAGTTTTCTTAGAAAATTCCATACTGTTTTCCATAGTGGTTGTACCAGTATGCAATCCCACCAACAGTGTACTAGGGTCCCCTTTTCTCTATATCCTCTCCCACATTTGTTGTTTGTTGCTTTGTTTACGATGGTCATTCTGACTGGTGTAAGGTGGTATCTCATTGTAGTTTTAATTTGCATCTCTCTGATAGCTAGCAATATCAAGCATCTTTTCATGTATTTCTGGATCCTCTGTATATCCTCTTTGGAGAGCATCTATTCAAGTCCTTTGCCCATTTTTAATTGGATTGCTTGTCTCCTTAGAGTGGATTTGTATAACTTTTTAATATATTTTGGAGATTAAAACCTTGTCTGAGGTATCATTGACAAATATGTTTTCCCATACGGTTGGTTCTCTTTTTACTTTAATGCTGTTTTCTTTAGCCATGCGAAAGGTTTTTCTTTTGATGAGATCCCATTTGTTTATTCTTTCCTTTATGTCTCTTACTTTAGGGGACATATTAGTAAAAATGTTGCTATGTGAAATATCTGAGATTTTCCTGTCTATGTTCTCCTCTAGGTCTTTAATGGTGTCACAGCTTATATTTAAGTCTTTTACCCACTTTGAGTTTATTTTTGTGTATGGTGTAAGTTGGTGCTCGAGTTTCATTTTTTTGCACATAGCTGTCCAGTTCTCCTAACACCATTTGTTGAAGAGGCTATCTTTATTTTATTTTATATTGCTGCCCCCTTTGTCAAATATTAATTGACTATAGAGACTTGGCTTTATTTCTGGGTTCTCTATTCTGTTCTACTGGTCCATGTGTCTGTTTTTTTTTGCCAGTAACAGGCTCTTTTGATTACAGTGGCCTTATAATACAGTTTAGTATCAGGTATTGTGATCCCTCCTACTTTGCTCTTCTTTTTCAAAAAGTGCAACAGCTATTTGGGGTCGATTATGGTTCCATATAATTTTTTTAAGTGTTTGCTCTATGTCTGTGAAATAAACCACTGGTACTTTAATAGGTATTGCATTGAATCTCTAAATTGCTTTGGGTAGTATGGACATTTTGATGACGTTAATTCTTCCAATCCATGAACACAGTATATGTTTCCATTTGTTTGTGTCTTCCTTGATTTCTTTCTTCAGTGTCATGTAACTTTCTGCATACAGATTTTTTACCTCCTTGGTTAGGTTTATTCATAGGTATTCTATTTTTCTTTTGCTATATCAAATGGGATTTTTTTCTTGAGTTCTGCATCTGCTGTTTCATTATTGGTATACAAAAATGCCTTTGATTTCTGGATATTGACTTTGTATCCCACTGTTTGGCCAAATTCATTTATTAGGTTGAACAATTTTGGAGTGGAGTCTATAGGATTTTCTATGTACACTATCATGTCATCTGCAAACAGTGACAGTTTTGTTTTCTCCTTTCTGATTTGGATGCCTTTTATTTCCTTTTCTTGTCTGATTGCTGTGGCTAGGACTTCAAATACTATGTTGAATAGAAGTGGTGAAAGTGGATAACCTTGTCTTTTTCCTGATCTTAGTGGAAAAGATTTTAGTTTTCATTGAGTATGATGATGGCTGTAGGTCTCTCATATATAGCCTTTATTATGTTGAGGAATGTTCCCTCTATTCCCACTTTATTCAGTGTTTTTATCATAAATGGGTGCTATACCTTATCAAATGCTTTTTCTGCATCTATTGATATGATCATGTGTTTTTTGTCTTTGCTTTTGTTCATGTGATGTTTTACATTTACTGATTTGCGAATATTGAATCATCCTTGCATCCCTGGGATGAATCCCACCTGGTCATGGTGTATGATCATTTTAATGTATTGTTGGATGCAGTTTGCCAATATTTTATTGAGGATTTTAGCGTCCATGTTCATCAGCAATATTGGCCTGAAGTTTTCTTTCTTTGTTGTGTCTTTATCTTCTTTTGGAATTAGGATGATATTAGCTTCATAAAAAGAGTTTGAGAGTCTTCCATCATTTTGAATTTTTTTGAATACTCTGTGAAGGATAGGGTTTAGCTCTTCCTTAAATGTTTTGTAGAATTCTCCTGTGAAACCATCTGGTCCAGGGCTTTTGTGTGTCAGGAGTTTTTTTATTACTGCTTCAATTTTGTCTGCTGTTATTGGTCTGTTCAGGCTTTCTGCTTCTTCTTCACTGAGTTTTGGAAGATTATATTTTTCTAGAAATTTGTCCTTTCACCTAGGTTTTCAAATTTCTTGGCATACAGCTCTTCATAGTAATTTCTTATAATCCTTTGTATTTCCATGGTGCCAGTTGTAATCTCTCCTCTTTCATTTCTGATTGTGTTTATTTGGGTCCTCTCTCTTTTTTTCTTGATGAGCCTGCTTAAAGGCTTGTCAATTTTATTTATGTTTTCAAAGAACCAGCTCCTAGATTCATTGATCCTTAGAATTGTGCTTTTCATCTCTATGTCATTTAATTCTGCTCTGATCTTGGTTATTACCTTCCTTCTACTAGCTCTGGGCTGTCTTTGTTGTTGTTCCTTGAGTTCTTGTAGGCATTGGGTTAGGTTGTTTGTTTGAAATGTTTCTATCTTTTTTTAGGTAGGCCTGTATTGCTATGAACTTCCCTCTCAGGACTGCCTTTGCTGTGTCCCATAAGTTTTGGGTTGTCATAAGTTCATTTTCATTTGTTTCCAGAAACTTTTTTATTTTTTTCCCTAATTTCATTCTTGACCCATTCATTGTTTAATAGCATGCTATTCAATTTCCATGATTTTGAGTGTTTGGGGTTTTTTCCCTTGGGTTGGTGTCTAGTTTCAATCCCTTGTGCTCAGAGAAAATGCTTTGTATGATTTCAATTTTCTTGAATTTGTTGAGACTTGTTTTGTTTTCTCTCATGTGGTCTATCTTTGAAAATGTTCCATGTGCATTAGAAAAGAATGTGTATTTAGCTTCTTTAGCTTCTTTAGCTTCTTCTTTCAGTTTTTAGAAAGAATGGAATGAGGATAAGACTCTTGTGGAGGAGGGAAGGATTGTGAGTAGGGTCTAGAAATTAGTGAGGTTGTGGGAGGTCAGATTCTGAGGTAAGGTGAGAGTAAAGGATAGTAAATAGGTGTAGTGTGTGAGAGAATAGAGTTAACCACTACAGTAATAGAGTTCAGAAAACCATGAAGTGGGCTAGGATCTGGGAGGGGTGTTGTATAGTATTTAGAATAGTATGGAACAGCTATTATTTACAATAATATTAGAGCAACGATCATATGGCAGAATCTGTGAGGTCTGGATGCCAAGAATAGGGTGTATTGCACCTTCATTAGTGTGCTAATGGAACACAGATGAAGTGAAGGGCAGTAAATTAACAATACACTATGACTGAGAGAACAGGGGAAACTTGTCAATCGATACTATATACCCAGCCAAGCAAAGAAGACTAAACAGAAAGAAGAGGAATACCAAAATATTATTCAAATAAAAGATGTAAGAATATTGTAAAAATAATAATGCAGATATGCAATATCTTGCTGGTTCCTTGTAATACCAAAGTGAAATTTGTCTGTCTCAGCTGTTAGGATACCTCTTCTTTGGTACCAACTCTGGTCTTTTCACAGTTCCGGTTTTCTTTGTCTCGTTTGTGCATATTTAAAAAAAGAAGCAGACTAAGGAAGGTAGAAGAAATACAATTGGAAAGAAAGGAAGAAGGAATAAAACAAGAATGAAGGAAAGAGAAGTAAAAAGCATTGAGAGATAAAAAATTAAAATTAAAAATAAAAAATTTCTATAGAAAACTTAAACAAACACACGTGTGTGGAAAAAACAGGGGGAAAAAACCTCTTGCTGGTTTCAAACTGGTCAGACTGGTTTTTCTGTTCTTACTGACTGCAGCAGTCTGAGGGGCGGGTTTATAGATGTGGTCTCTGGGTCTCTAGGTCCCCGGGTCCCTGGGTCTCAGGGTCTCCAGCCACGTGTGTGCCCGCTCTGGTTTTATGGAAGCTGTCTCCCATTCTCTGGCCACCCTGGTTTTATGGGAGCTGTCTCCCGGTCACCCAAGGTGCGCACTCTCTCTCCAGGTCCTGGAGTGGTCTCTGGGTGTTCCACAAAGCTCTCTCTCCCTGGGTTGTGGGCACACCGGGCAGGGCCGCCTCAGCTCGCACTGCTCGGGTACACACTCTTTCCAGGGCTATGCGTGGGTATTCACAGCCCCCATGTGTTTGCTGCTCAGTCCTTGAAATTGCTCTCTGAAATTTCAAGCATCCAGGCTTCTCCCAGAGCTACTCAAACCCTGCCTGTCTGGGGAGGGAGCACCAACCCAGCTCCCTGTGGTCGGCCCAACAGCCCCTGGGCCAGAGCTGCAGCCTCCCTGCTCCCCGTGCTGATCTCTAGGCCTCTATTGTCCCAAAGTAGTCCCCTTACTGTCTGGTTTTCAATGTTCCCTACAATTTTTTATTTCCTATTTTATTATATGTTGTGGTACTATTGGCTGTCTGCTCTGTTCCTCTGTAGATTGGCCTGGTTTCTCTCCCATGGGTAGAAGGAAGTGGAATCTGCTCCCTCTTACCAAGCCGCCATCTTCTCTCTCCAAGAAATAACTGTATTTTCCAAAACCCCAAAAAAGTAGTGAGAAGAATAACATTGTTCTCCATTTTTGCAAATTTTCTATCTAGATTCTCATATCTGCTTCTCCATCTAATTTGTTGCAATATCACATATCATGCAGCCCCCCAAAAGCTACTGTACCCTTGTGAGTATATAAAAGTGAAAATATAAAACATGCTTTAGTAGTTTTCTGAAAATAGTTTTGACCTCCCAGATCTCCAGGGGTCCCTAAGCCACACATTGAGAACTGCTGTTTGACATGAAAGATCTAATTTATATGAAAAGTACTTAGAATACTGCCTGGCACATAATAAGCAGTATATAAATGTTTGCTATTATCTTCCTCAGCCCCCACAGGAGGCAGGTGTTCATTTTCTCCCCACAGTTTGTTTTCTTTTTTTAACAAATTTTATTTTTCCATGACAGTTTATATTCAGTATTATTTTGTACTAGTTTCAAGTGTGGAGCATAGTATTTAAACAACCATATAGTTTACAAAGTGGTCCCATATTTCTTTTCTTTTTCTCTCTTTTTTTTTTTTTAGAATGAGGGAAGGGAAGGAAAAAGAGGAGGAAAACATCAATGTGTGATTGCCTCTCATGTGCCCCCTACTGGGGACCTGGCCCACAACCCAGGGATGTGCCCAGACCAAGAATTGAAACAGTGACCCTTTGGTTTGCAGGCCGGCACTCAATCCACTGAGCCACACAAGCCAGGGCCTGATATTTCAAGTACCCACCTGGCACTGTACATAGTTATTGTAATATTATTGACTATATTTTTTATGATGTACTTTACTTGCCCCATGATTGTTCTGAAACTATCAATCTGTACTTCTTAATCCCTGTACCTTTTTTACCCAGCACCCCAACCTCCCTGCCCTCTGGCAACCATCATCAATCTGTTCTCTGTATTTATGAGTCTGTTTCTATTTTGTTGGTTTATTTTGCTATTTAAATTCTACATATAAGTAAAATCATATGGATTTATCTTTCTTTGACTGACTTATTTCACTTAGCATAATATCCCCTAGGTCCATCCATACTGTCACAAATGTTAAGATTTCATTCTTCTTTATATCCGAGTAATATTTTATTGTATATATGTAACTCCACTTTTTTATCCACTCAATTGATGGGCACTTGGCATGCTTCCATAGATTGGCCACTGTAAATAATGCTACATTGAACATAAGGGTATATATATTCTTTTTAATTAATGTTTTGGATTTCTTCAGATATATTCCCAGAAGCAGAATTGCTGAGTCAGAAGGAAGTTCCATTTTTAGTTTTCTGAGGAAATTCCATACTGTTTTCCACAGTGGCTGCACCAGTCTGCATTCCCACCAACAGTGCATGAGGGTTCCTTCTTCTCCACATCCTCACCAATGCTTATTGTTTGTTGATTTATTAATGATAGTCATTCTGACAGATGTGAGGTGAAATGTCATTGTAGTTTTAATTTGCATTTCTCTGATGATCAACAAAGTGGAGCTATTCCTATGTCTATTGGCCATCAGTATGTATTAACTTGGAGAGGTGTCTGAGGCAACTACTATTATCCCCATTTTTACAGTTGAGAAAAGCAAGACACAGAGAAGTTACATAGCTTGCCCAAGGTTATACAGGTACTATAGCAGAAGCAGAAGCAGATATGGGATTTGAACTTGCTGAGTATTTCCCCAACACCTGGACTCTTAAGCACTCTGCTAGACTGCCTCTCCACCTACTCAGTAAAGAAATTAAGGGTAAAGGTTATCTCTTATCATCTCAACATCCCCAAGGTCTGACTCTGACCCACTAAACTTTGAGTAATTCTGGCATTTATGAGTAGCATTAGACAATGATCTCCACAAGTTAAACCTTGAGTGTGATGAAATTAACTCTAAGAGTCTGTGGAATGTCAAAAAGTTAGAAGAGAAATCCATGGAATTTGGAATGAGTCAGACATAGATGGCTTCAAATATTAGTTCTGCCACTACCTGGATATGTAATTTTGGTGTGGTTTTTAATTTGTTTGATTCTTAGTTTCCTCTTCTGTAAAATGGTGATAAATTTTCTCAGGTTGTTGTATAAATTAAATGTGATTATGTATGTAATCATACACTTGTTTTTTGGAACCTCCCAAAACAAAATTTATTTATAAATAATTGTGTTTTTATTCTTACATGTTTAAACTTCAGTCACCTTCAAAGTACTGTCCATCTGATGTAATACAGCTATGGAGATTTTTTTTCCCCACTGCTCAAAACAGTTTTTGAAGTCTTTGGTTTTGATGTCTTTTAGTGCTTCTGCCAATTTTTGTTTCACCTCTTCAACATTGGCAAAATGTTTCCCTTTGAGGACTTTTTTCAGAATTGGGTGCATAGAGAGGCAGGGCACACGGGTCATGCTATTTTTGGTAAAAGACTGCTGAACACTCAGCACAGTGTGGGCAGGTGTGCTCGTAAATCACCCATTGTGAAATAGGCAAATGTGTTGAAAGAGTCTTCAAAAAAAATCACTGAAGCTGACCACAGCCTCTCACAACAACATCAGATGGTACAGTGATACAGATGGATTCTTAGAACACTCACCTAACTGGGGAAGCCTTTACTACAAGGGGCCTTCCCTCCAGAAGATAATTCCAGATTTTTTTTCGAACACCCCTCATAAATTGCCTGATATATAAGAGATTGCTTAGTAGCAGTTAGTTTGCTTTATGCTTCTTTGATCTCATTAGTATGTAAACTCCAGGAAGGCAGGAATTTTCATGTGTTTTGGTTACTGCCACATCTCCAGAGCCCACAACAGTGCCCAGCACACAGTAGGTACTCAATAAATGAATGCATGGTCCTGTATGAGCTAACACAGCGCACAATACATACCAGGTGGCTCAATAATATGTTGAATTCATTGAACAATAAGAGCATTTATAGACCTTCCAGGCAATTCCACTTCCATTAATAATAACTACTTATGAGAGTCCCACTGTGGGTGTGATTATGTTGACAAGTGCCAATCAATTCAACTGGGCGTGCTCTGGGAGCTACCAAATTGACTTCTGTAAATTTTTCTCTGGGAAGACACATTTAAGTGGTCCTGAGAGACACTGCGACGGCAATTGCTGCCCCACATTGCTGGTTCTGCCAATGTGGTTGTGGGTAGACCTCTCCTAACAGCAAGCACGGCTTTTTCTCCATGTGCCTTGCTCACTCTGGCTTTCCATTCCCATCACTGTGCTCATCGCTCATATGACATTTTGAAGTCCCTCTCTGGTTTTCTCTTTAACAATAGTCTTTCTCTTTCATGATATTCTAGTACCTTGGAATTGCTCTCTCATGTTCCATTCTTAATTGCTTTTCCTTTCTATGATACCTTTTTGAGAGAGGCTTTATGTGGTCTACACTCTTAACAAATGGTTTTACAAATGGTGCATTTACATATGTGAAACTTGAGTCTTGGTGAGGGGAAATGACTTGCCCAAGATCATTCAGTCAGTAATTAGTAAATCTGAATTTGACAGCCAGGTCTGATTCCTTATCATCATCAGGTCTTCCAAGCACAAAGGAGCAGTTGTCGTTTCAACAGATGGGAATGAGGCAGTGTGAGAAAGCTAGAATGAATATTAAGACTAAACATGGGAAACATAGGAAAGTGTAGGAGAATAGTAGAAATTAAGGTTGGAAAATTATGTTGGAAACAGGACAGAACATACAAGATTTTGAAATTTGAACTTTTTTCCTTTCAACCTGAGGGAACAATGACAGAGTTTGGAGTAGGACAATGACATAATTAGAGATGTATTTAGGAAGATTAATCTGATTCAAGTTTGAATCTATGGTTCCTCTAAGATACTGATAGTATTTTCAAAATATATTTGCTAAGAATTCTTTATTCACACTCCAAGCTTATGTTTTGGTCAGAATTCTCTCTGTTTTAAAACACTGCAGAAAAAATTCAAAAGGCCATGTAGAAAAAAACATAAAGAGAAGAAACAAACCACACACACAAACACAGGATAATTATGCATAAGTCTGGGAGAAAGGAGCGCAGTGGGTCATGATGAATTTAGTAAACAGAGTGTGAGTAAACAGCATTCCAACTGTAAAAAAAAAGAACAGCAACCAAAGCACCACCATCAACGAGAAACAAGGGCTTCCAAGATCTGGGGGATAGATGAGGGTCGGGGAAATGGCACCTTCAGACTCTCTGATTTGTTGGTGTTGTTGTTGTTAAAGGAGAAGGAAAGAAACCACAAAGGAGGTAGGGGACAACCATGAAGTTGAGTGCTAGACTAAATGAGGAAAAGTAAGAAGGAAGAGTGTGACTCATAGCTGGTTTTGGTGTATCAACCCAGTTAGACAAACAAAGCAAACTCACTAGCATTTGAAGGCCACAGTGAAAATGTATAGGTGTTGTAAACAAACCTCCTGCTGGTAATTTGTTTGTCAGATTATCTGGCTATCTCCTGAAGTTGCCTTTCCTTCTCTGTCTTCCTCTATATTCATTTGGTCACCAAGTTGCTGTGAGTCTACCTCAGAAGACTCTCCTGAATCAAGGCCCTTCTGACACCCTCTAACAGGGCCACTGAGTTAAGTTCCATATACTCTTTCACCTGGACCAGGCTTCCTATTTCCAGTTAGTCTCTTTCCTCCCTTTAGTTCAGGTTTCAGTCTATCTCAGGACTGAGCATCCTCGTACTTCCCTGTTTACAAACCTCTGTGGAGATCCATTGCCTATAGGATATAGTAGAACTCCCTTAGTTTTGCACAGTGAAGTCGCAAAGGAGCCAAAGGATGGATGGATGAAAGGATGAATGAGGGAGATCTAAGTCTGGGATGAAGAAGTCTTGAAACAAGCCCACCAGTAGCTTCCTCCTCTTGATTTCAGAACTATTCCTCTTCCCAATGTCTATATATATATATGGGGGCTGAGTGGATGTTTAGTAATTTATGCTTGCACTCAACCTAATGGTAGATTGGAGAAGGGTATCTGTCTCTCTCTCAATGGAATAGATGAGACTCTTCCTTACAGGAAACTTCCTCATTACAATCATTTTTTTGCACCATAGCCCATTTCCTTTCCAAACAGTATACCATTCAAACCCTTTCTCCCAAGACCTCTTATCCTTGCTCAGCAAAACTCATCCCCCAAGCCTGAGAAAAAAGGGACCCTTTAAAAAAGGGGTAAATAAATACGGGGAGAACGTTACAGCAGACATTATATTTGAGCACATTTTTATTAATTCTACTGTGCATAAGCCCCCTCACTCTGGTTACATAGGCTATTCCTCCAGTCTCATCTTCAACTTTTACCACTTCTTCCTACTTTTCCACAATTCCAACATACTCAGGACTCCAGTCATACTGAAATATTCAACATTCTTGAGATAAACTAAGCCACTGCAGAAATGTGTTCACGTGGTGTTGCCTCTGCTCAGAACACCCTGATTCCTCTTATCTCGCTAGTAAATTCCCACCCTCTTTTAAAGACCCAACATAACTGTTGCACCCTATGGGAAACTTATGACTGTCCCAGATAAAATTAATAGCCTCCTCCTTTGAGCTCCCATAGCATTTTTATACCCTTATTAAAGTACCATATTTATCATGGCAATACAATGTAATAACTAGTATATGCTCTGGAGGCATACTGCCTATTTTGAGTCCTGACTTTGCTACTTATAAGCTATATGGTGTTGGGCCAATTATTTCACCTTCTTTTGCCTAAGTTTCCTCATCTATAAAAGGGGAATAAATGAGGTAATGCTTATAAAGCTTTTAGAATAGAGCCTGTCAAATCGTAAATGTTAATAAATAGTAGACACCATCATCTCTTGATGTTGTATTATTATATACAGCATACTTGTATATATATGAGGGAGGACCCAGAAAAATGGAATTTATTTATGAAAAATTGTGTACTTATTCTTACATGTTTAAACGTCAGTCACTTTCAAAGTTATCTCCATTTGATGCAATATACATATCGAGATTTTTTTTCTACTGCTCAAAACAGTTTTTGAACTCATCAATTTTGGTGCTTTTCAGTGCTTCTGCCATTTTTTGCTTGACCTTTTCCATGTTGGCAAAAAACAAAGTTGCTCGAGGAGAGATCAGGTGAATAGGGAGCGTGGGGCTCAGAGGTCATGCTGTTTTGGTCGAAAACTCCTGAACACTTTGTGGGGTGTGGGCAGGTGCACTCATGAATTACCCATCATGAAATGGGCAAACACATTGAAAGAGTCTTCAAAAAAATTTACTGAAGCTGAACTCAGCCTTTCAAGACAACACCAGTGACAATACCAGCTGGAGCACTGGGTTCCTAGAACACTCACCTAGTGGGAAAAGCCTGTACTATAAGAGGCCTGCCCTCTAGAAGATGATTCTGGATTTTTTGGAGTCTCCCTCATAATATACCCATATTAATATATTATGATTATATTATTATTATAGCATTATTTAACATTTGCTGTGTTCATATCTTGTCTCCTCATCTATTTACAAGTGTTCTGAGGACAGGACATTTGTATTACCTTCTCTGTAGTGCCTTGTATAAGTATGGCTCATTAAATATTTGCTGGGGGCACTATATTATAGTGGGAAAAGTACTAGAGTCTGAGAGACTCGTGGTTGAACCTTGACTCTCTTCTTAGTTGTTGTATGATTTCAATCTCTCTGAGCCTCAGTTTCCTTATCTGTAAAATGGGAATTATTAAAATAGTACCTACCTCATAGAGATGCATTAAGGATTAACTAAATTAGTACATGAAAAGCATAACACAGGGTAAACATTCACTGAATGGTTGATATTATCAACTTTGTATCCCCTTGCATTTAGCTTAATAAATACTTGCATTGAAGTGAGTGAACCTAGCTATTTTCCAAAACTTGGGTATTAGGGGTCCAGGCAGACATGTTGACTCCAATTACTCCTAGCAATCAAGAATAAAATGTGAGTAATCTGTATTCTATTTCATATGTCACTCTGAACTGAGGCACAATCCTCCAGAAAGCAACAGACATGGCCAGCTGAATCACTGTAAAATGCTTTCTGTAAGGATTACCCTACCACCCCCCACATATAGCCATGGGACATAGTCCCTCACATACTAGTTACAACGTGCTCTTCCTGTGGTGGGAAGAAGAAAGAGTTGCAGAATTACTGCAGCACCAGAATGTCTATAAGTCCATTCCTTTTGCTCTTCAATAGCCTGTTCCCTTTTACTTGCTAATTACCTTTACTTATACTCACTTCCAGTGTAGCCCATCTGTACAGACTGTCCATCATACTTCCAACAGAATTATGGAGAAATGGCAAGCATTGACTATTTAGGTCCAATATAGCACTGTATTGATGAATATAATACTCTAGATGCAGATGGCCTGGACTGGAAGCCCACTTCTATCACTACTACTATGAGACCTTAGGCTAACCACTTAATATTAATGTGATACCATTTCCCCATTGGTCAAATAGGGACAATAAAAGTACCTTCCTCCTAGGGGTTTTGTGAGTATTAAATGAGTTAATACATCAGAACATGTAGAAAAGTGTCTGTCATACAGTAGGTGATATATAAATATTAGCTATTTATTGTTATTTTAAAATTTGTATTGAGACATAATTCACATACTATAAAAGCACAAAATTCACCCATTTAGCTTGTACAGTTGAATGGTTTTTAATATAGTCACAGAGTTGTCCAACCATCACCATAATCTAATTTTGTAATTACCCCACAAAGGAACCCTGCACCCATAGCAGCCATTCCCAATCCTGCCTCCCTTCCTAGGCACCAGTGAACAACTTTCTGTAGATTTACCTCTTCTGGACATATGAATGGACTCACACAATTGGTGGTATTTTGTGACTTATCTTCTCTCGCTTAGCATAATGTTTTTTTAATAAAGATTTTTACTTATTTATTTATTTATCTTTAGAGGGGAAGGGAAGAAGAGAGGGAGAGGATTATCAATGTATGGTTGCCTCTCGTGTGTCCCCTGCTGCAGTTTGTATCAGTACTTTATTTCTTTTTAATGCCAAATAATATTCCATAGTATGGATACACTACATTTAGTTTATCTATTCACCAGTTAATTGACATTTGGGTTGTTTTTCACATTTTGGCTATTATGAATAATGCTTCTCAGAATATTCATTTACAAGTTATTTATGAAGATATGTTTTAAATTCTCTTGGGTGTAACCTTGGAGTGAAATTGCTGGATCACATGGTAACTCTATGTTTAATGGTTTGAGGAACTGCCAAACTGTTTTTCACAGCAGCTGTACTATTATACGTTCTTGTCAGTGGTAGGAATCAGAATTCCGATGTTATTATCTGTGTTTTCTATTATAGCCATCCTAAAGGTGTGAAATAGTATCTTGATTTTTGAATTCAAGGTTCCCTGATGGCTAATGATGTTGAGCAACTTTTCATGTGCTTTTTGGCCATTCTATGTCTTTTTTGGAGAAGTGTCTATTCAGATATTTTGCCCACTTTAAAATTAAGTTGCCTTTTTATTATTGAGTTGCAATAGTTCTTTACATATTCTGGATACAAGTCCCTTGTGAAATATAGATTTGCACATATTTTTTCTCATTCTGTGTTATTTTTCACTTTCTTGCAGCTATTGTTATCAAATTGAAATTTACAAGTTCATGTATAATAAAGGGCACAGACTGTTTTGGAGAGGATGAGATGTAAAAATCAGCTGAGAGTTACCTTTATGTATACTAGCCTTCTCTACTATTCTCCTCTGAAATTAAATTCAAAACAGATTAACCTTCTATTTGGTGCCAGGCACTGTAAGGAATAAAATCTGGCCTTTATTTTCAAAGAGCTTACTAATTTAGAGGGAAGAGAAGATGCAAACACTTGGGAGTTTAAAAAATTATAACATGTTTAAATAGCGGTCAAGACCACAATAGAAAAAATGCTGCAAGGCACTGTATGATTAAATGCTAAATGAATTGCATGGAAAGTAATTGCTGTGGTGGGAACTTGAAGGAGGGTGAGAGCACTTGGAGCTGGGGTGGCCAGGGAAAGCTTTAAGGAGGGGGAACGTAAGTGGCCTTTAATTGACTGCAGCCATGCCTGTGAAGTACTAAACAAAGACATGGGGGGGAGGAATAAAAAATACTGAAGTTAGGCAGCTTAATGATTAAACTGATAATACCATTGCATTTGAACCTCAGCAAAAATCTCTACAGTTCCACATTCCTTAGGAAGTCTTAGGGCCTCTATTTGGTCATGAGATTACCAATTAGCAATGTAACAAGGCACATCTGGCTCACAGACACAATTTTTTTGGCCCCATTAAAAAATAAATATTAGAATTAGCTGTAAAAATTGTAATGGGTAAATTTCACATAAAATATGTATTTTTGTTTCTGTAGAAAAATAAGAAGATCTGGCAAACCTGGGTTGGAGCATGTCCTCTCCAGGACCATGGCTGATTTCACCCCATGCTTACAGCTGCAGACTTTTCAGTGTAAGATCTCCTAGAAACAGAGGTCTCTTAGACTGAAGGCTGCCTCAAAACTGCATCTCCTTCTGTTCCCTGCCTTTGGGCATATATGGTATTATTACCCTTAATTTACAGAATATCATTTAAAACCCATAGAGGCTGTGACTTACCCAAAGTAACAGAGCTATTATGTGGAAGAGGAAGAGCTAAAGCCAATGCCGTCTGCTTCTCAACTTAATGTTCTTTCAACAATATATCTATCCAGTCTAGATGCATATTGCTTAGTAGCATTTTTCTGGTACTTTCTGGTCACTACTTGATGTTGTTGGACAGTTTTTGATATGATAGTTTTCTCTTTCAAACTACATTGTAACGTCCCAGAGTGCAAGGGGCCCATAGAGCACAGTGCTTTGCATTTAATTGGCACTCACTAGACATTTGTAGGCTCATTGATTAACAAGATTGTGAAGAACTCACTGTGTAAACTTCCTTCAAAACCAGGGTATGTTCATCCCTGATCATTGTGGCTCAATTGGATGTTGTTCCACAGAGCAAAGGGTCACTGGTTTGATTCCCAACCGGGGCACATGCCTGGGTTGCAGGTTCAATCCCTGGTCAGGGCACCTGTGAGAGGCAACCTATTAATATTGCCTCTCCCATCAATGTTTCTTTCCCTCTCTTTCTTTCTCACTTCCTCTCTCTCCAAAAATAAGTAAATAAATAATTTTTAAAAACAGGCTATGTTAAAATGTGTTTATCGTCCAGAGACAAATATGTCTTGTACCTTTAAAGAAGTTTCAGCTTTATACCTGATACCGAACTGTACACACACACACACACACACACACACACACACACACACAGACACACTACAAGTCCATACTAATCAAAACAACATGGTACTGGCATAAAAACAGACATATAGATCAATGGAACAGGATAGAGAACCCAGAAATAAACCCACACATATATGATCAATCAATATTTGACAAAAGAGACAAGAACATGTAATGAGGTAAAGACAGTCAATAAATGAAGTTGGGAAAATGACAGATCATGCAAAAAAAGGAAATTAGACCACCTCCTTATACCATATACAAGAATAAAATAAAAATGTATTAAAGATTTTGTTTATCCTTGCCTGAGAACATTTTTCCATTGCTCAGAGAGAGAGAGAGAGAGAGAGAGAGAGAGAGAGAGAGAGAGAGAGAGAGAGATTGTTTGCCTTCTCGCACGTGCCCCAACAGGGAATCGAACCTGAAACCTGAGTATGTGCCCTGACTGGGAATTGAACCTGTGAACTTTCAGTCTACAGTACAATGCTCCAACCAACTGAGCCACACTGGCCAGCGCTTAAAGATGTAAATGTAAAACTAGAAACTATAAAACTCCTAGAAAAAAAACAGGGAGGAAAATCTCAGACATCTTTCATAGCAATATTTTTTCTGATATATCTCCTCGGACAAGGGAAACAAAAGAAAAACAAATAGAACTATATCAAACTAAAGTTTTTGTACAACAAAGGTAACCACCAATTGATATCCAAAATTTGTAATGAACTCAGACAACTTAACACCAGAAAAACAAACAACCCAATTAAAAAATGGGCAGAAGACCTGAATAGACACTTCTCCAAGGAAGACATACAGATGGCCAATAGACATATGAAAAGATGTTCAACATCACTAATCATCAAAGAAATGTACATTAAAACCACAAATAGCTATCACCACATACCTGTCAGATGGCTATCATCAACAAACCTACAGATGACAAGTGTTGGTGAGGATATGGAGGAAGGGGAACCCTTGTGCATTGTGGGTGGGAATGCAGACTGGTGGAGCTACTATGGAAAATGGTGTGGAGATTCCTCAAAAAATTAAAAATGGATCTGCCTTATGACCCAGCAGTTCTGCTTCTGGGAATATATCCAAAGAAACCCAAAACTAATTTGAAAGAATATATGCACCACTATGTTCATTGCAGTGTTATTTACAATGGTCAAGCTCTGGAAGCAACTCAAGTGCCCATCAATAAATGAGTGTGTGGGTACATATACACAATGAAACACTACTTGACCATACAAAAAGAATGAAATATTATCTTTTGTGAGCATGGATGGACCTAAAGGGTATTATTCTAAGTGAAATAAGTCAGTCAGAGAAAAACAAATATCACATGATTTCAGTTATATGTGTATCTAAATAAATAAATAGAAACAGACTCATAAATACAGCAGAATGACGATTGTCAGAAATGGGTTGGGGGCCTGGGTGAAAAAGGTGAAGGGATTAAACAGTACAAACTCAAAGATGTAGATTACAGCATGGGAAATAAAATCAGTAATATCATGATAGCAATGTATGGGGCCAGGTGGGCTCCTGAAGCATTGGGGTGACCACTCTGTAAAGCATGTGATTTTCTTACCACTTTGCTGTATGTCTGAAACTAATACAGAATAATATTGAATATAAACTATAATTTAAAAATTAAAAAATAAATTATGAAAAAATAAAATGAAAATTAAATTTGTGAAAAAATAGAAAGCAATGTTTTAAAAAGTGTGTATTATAGAGTTTACTAACCTAAAATATTTTCTCAGTATCTGTCTTTGAAAATTTGCTTACCAGGAGGTGCCAAAAATGCACTCCTACAAATGTGTTCTCATCGAGAACAATTAATTGTATAGTATTATACTTTTAGTTAATAAAATTCAAGGTGATTTTTTAAAAGTTTCATTTTACAGTGACTTGGTGGGGCAAATTGTTTGGTATGCATAGCCTGGATAAAGGATAATCTTTACATATTTCATGCAAAGCTTTTCATCCTAAAATGAACATATCAAAGGAGGGAATGAGTAATTTGTTTGCCAAAGAAACTGTCTTTTGATCTTTTGATCTAGGGGAGGAGCATGGAGGAAAGTGTTATGTAGGCACATGTCCCTGAGATGTAACTTACTTTATTTTGGCTGTTTTCTGGCTGATAAGAGTAAAGATGAAATAATAGCAGATGTAGCAAAAGTCGTTTAAAGCCTTGCCTTAGAAGATCAGTGACTCTCAAACCTGAGGGTGTATCATAATTCCCTGGAAGGTTGTAAAATCACTCATTGCTGGGCCCCATCCCAGAGTTTCTGATGCAGTAGGTCTGAAGTGAGTGGAGCCCAAGAATTTGCATTTTAGAAAGTTCCCAGGTGATCCTGATGCAAGTCACTGATCTAGGGACCAAACTTTAAAGAACTATTGCCTTAGGTTAACAAAGCAATTGTCTCAAGAAAATAGTTAATTAGAGATCTGAGCAACAGTTAGCAACCAGAAGAAACAAAGACCATGAGGAATGCCTGCGATGTGTGAGTAAGGAGAGCATTTACTGGCCAACCCCACCCCCCACCCCTGCCTGGGTTGCAGGCCAGTTCCCAGCAGGGGACACATGAGAGGCAAGCACACATTGATATTTCTCTCCCTCTTTCCTTCCCTTCCCCTCTAAAGATAATTAAATAAAATCTTAAAAAAACAAACAAACAAACAAAAAAAAAAAAACAGAAGGGCTGGATTCCAGTGCCAGTAGTATTTTCTTAAGCAGTGTCCAAAGCATAGTAAGTACAGTTTAATCCACATGTTCCTGATTTATTTTACTAGTGTTTTCCAAATTACACAGTATGGAACTGTACAAGATGTTAATAGGCATTCAATGGGATTTAAAGAGATCCATAATCAAATTAGGTTGGAAATGTTTGAGTTAAAACTGAACAGATCTCTTACTACAAGTCTTCTTAGAGTCTCTAAAATGCTAGCATGCACTGGAAATTTCCAAAGGAAGATAGCATTTTCAGACTTAGTCGACTAAGTATTCTTTATTAATGCCTGGCTAATTTTCTGTAGAATATGGTTTGAGAATATTCATTGGTTTACATCAAAGTGCCAGAACATTTTATCAGTGGGAAATGTCATTGGTAACAATGGAAATAGCACTGGAGTAAGAGACAAAAGATCTGGAATTTTGTCTTGTTTCAGTTACTTCATTCTGCCACAAGTTGACTTGTTCCCATGAAGATGAGTATGACTAAAATTTGTCATTTCCCTTGCAGATGGTGGCAGCTAGTAGCTACAGCCAACAAGCACACATACACACAGGTTTTTAATCAAGAATTTACTATACCTTCAGGCTACTCTATCTTCAAAGCCAGAAGGGTGAGCAGCCTTATGCTGACAGTTTGATAGGAAGGAATGAAGGGAGGCAGGGGAGGGAAGGGAAGGGAAAGGAAGGGAAGGGAATGGAAGGGACAGGAAGAGGGAAGGGAAGAGGGAAGGAAGGAAAGAAGAGACAGGTCATTGCAGGCCCTCATTCCAACTGGAAGGAATAGCTGAGAAGCATAGATATATCCTGTGTTTATTCTATACTTGGCTCTCAGAAAAAAATTTTGTTTTACCAAGGATATGGAGTCAGCTTGTTTGTTTACCACAGAGCACTGAAAGTGTGTCTGTTCCCTAATTAATCATTAGTTGTTTTTTTTTTTTTTTAACTTGAACAAAATACAAACTTGACCCAATGGAGAAACACTGGAAGCTGTATGTGGCAGGATGCCACAATATATCTACATTGATATATAGATAAAATACATGCCCACATTTTAAAAACTCATTTGAAAACTAGTTGATGAGATTTGAGATTCAATTAATACTTGCTGAATTTCTACAAGGTACATAAATATATGCAACATGGTATCCCTAGTAGATCCATGTGAAAACTTACTTTTTTTTTTAAAAAAAAAGGTCAGTTCTGGTTAAAAGGTAAAATAAAGTATTTATAAGCTTTATGTCTTTTTTATTTTTATTGAATTGATTGGGCTGATCTGGGTTAATAAAAATTATATAGGTTTCAACTCTACAATTCTATAATACACCATCTGTATATTGTATAATATTGTGGACTCACCACCCAGAGTCAAGTCTCCTTCCATCACCCTTAATCTCCCCTTTACCCTGTTCTACCTGACCCCATCCCCTTTCCCTCTGATAATCACCATACTGTTGTCTGTGTCTATGACGCAGGTTTTGTTTTGTTTTTTTTTTGCCTAATCCCTTCACCTTTTTTAAATCTATTTTCCCAACCCCCTACTTCTTTGTTCATTGCAACTTTATTTACAATAGCCAAGATTTGGAAGTAGGTCAAGTGCTCATTAGTAGATGAACGGATAAAAAAGCTGTGGTACACTTATACAATGGAATATGAGGTCTGTCTGGAAAAAGTCCATTGTTAATATAATGAGAACAGTTTGCGTGACATGGCTATAACCTGGCAGCCAAGGGGACTGGACTGGAATGCACATGTGTGAACAATGATGTCTTCACTGTACTAGTGAGTGGGGGCAGTAGATGCTGTTGAGTGAGCATGTGTACTGTGTGGCTGTTGCCTTCAAAATGACTGAGTGAGTAGAGCAACGAATCTGCATCAAATTTTGCATTAGGCTCGAATATTCCTCCATGGAAACTGTTGGGATGATGCAGAAGGCCACAGCTATGGGCAACTGGTGATTGGCAGCTTCATCATGACAATGCACCCACTCATGCATGATATCTCATGCAGAGATTTTTGGCAAAACATCAAATCACCCAGGTGACTCAGCCTCCACTACAGCCCAGATTTGGTGCCCTGCAATTTCTGACTTTTCCGTAAACTAAAATCACCTTTGAAAGGGAAGAGATTTCGGACCATCGATAAGATTCAGGAAAATATGCTGGGGCAGCTGATGGTGACTGGGAGAACTGTATGAAGTACCAAGGTGCCTACTTTGAAGGTGACTGAGGCATCATCGTCCTATATACAATGTTTCTTGTATCTTTTATCTTCTTCAATAAATGTCTCTATTTTTCACTTTAAATGGATGGATACTTTCTGGACAGATCTCATATTACTCAGCTGTGAAAAAGAAGGAAATCTTTTGTGACAGCATGGATGGACCTTGTGGAGAACATTATGCTCAGTGAAACAAACTTTATGTCTTATTTTTAAATTCAAAGTGAAAATAATATTTCATTACATGGAAAATACATATATTCTAATAACTCTAATGACCTATTTGATTATGTAGCAGAATGAGAACATTAGCACTGCTTTTAAGTAAAATATTTGAGAAGTGAAAACTCAAAAGTAGCTTCTTAAACTTTTATCTTGAAATCATATCTCCTGTATATCTTAAAGCTAGGTGAACTAAACATGATCAAAATGGTCTTAGGGGACTCCCCATGGCTATAGGCCCCTAACACGCAAGGATAAATAGAAATCACACATGCTTTCATTCAGCACAGTGCACATGGCACTGCTGAATTCTTTGATCATGCCTAGCTCTAGGAGGGGTTGAGCTGAATTGACTAAATTGTGTAGTATCCAAGCAGCTGGTTAATTCAGTCAAACAACCTTACCAGTCAAGTCAAGAAGGTGAAATTTGTTTTTCATCCAGATTTTGACCATAAGGTATTTCAAGAAAGAAGCTTCCTGAGTCACCCTTGTAAACCCTTTGTGCAGTATGCTTCTTTCCCATGACTGTTGAAAGTTATTTCTTCAGCCAGCCTCAGTGGTGAATAGTCGCTGGCTACTACTCTCTTCTATCCACTTTTTGTGAACTAGAACATGGTTATTCAGATTAATCTCAACTTCAGAAGGAGACTGGTTCACTATGGAGTGGGAAGAGGAGAGAATCATTGTAAAGCTCTTTCTCTTTGCCTATTCCCTTCTACAATTTTAAGTTACTTTCTATTGATGGGCAGTTTTAAAATGTGTTCTGAAAACTCTGATTTCCTGTGCTGCTTTTTAGTGTTTCTACTGAACTTTTCTGGGTTTGCTTTTATAAAATGAACTCCTCTTGTTTGGTTTTTCATGCAGACACACTGAGGCTGTGAATGTCTACTGACTCATTTCAGAACTACATTTTTTAAAATTTTTTAAATTTTATTTTAATTGTTCTTCAAGTACAGTTTTCTGTCTTTTACTCCCATCCCAGTCCACCCCCCAGTGCTCCCCACCTCCCTCCCATTTCCACCCCCCTTAGTTTTTGTCCATGGGTCCTTTATACTTGTTCCTGTTATCCCCTCCCTTTTTCCCCTGAAATTCCCTCCCCTCTCCCATCTGGTTACTGTCATCCCCTTTTCTATTTCAATGTCTTTGGCTATATTTTGCTTGCTTGTTTGTTTTGTTGCTTAGGTTCCTGTTAAAGGTGAGATTATATGGTATTTGTCTTTTACCACCTGGTTTATTTCACTCAGCATAACTACTATTAAATAATGTAATAAGAGTACATGTGAATGCCTCATGGGCCCTTGACTACTGTATTCATGGGCAAGCCGTTGTTTCTCCAACCATCATTCTCAGGGATTTTTCTGATAAGTAGTATAATATCAATCATTTATCTTCACCTTCTGATGTGTTTTTCATAGTAACCACAATTTTCTATGTAATCATTGCAGCCCCCCATTCTGCTTTAATGCAGAAAATGTGCAAATTCCTTTGCTTTACAACTCCATGGCAGTGGCAGAACCATTTTAAGAATGTCTTCTGCCACAGTTTTCCCTTTGTCCTACTCCTTACATTTTTAACTTCTCACTGCTTCCATATATTTCCTCATAAAAGAGTCATCTGAGTTATTTAGTGGGAAGCCATCTATATACACAAAGCCATAATATGTGAAAGAAAAGGAAATACTGTCCACCCTATCATACCAAACACACAGATATTGGCAAGTAGTGCATGGACCGAACAGCCTAGTCATTGACTAATATCACCTCTTACTTTTTTATTCATCCATATCTTTTGGAATCATACAGACATGGTTAGTTTTTTTCCCATGATTTTATAAAAAACTAAAAAAAAAATTATATACTTCTCCTTTGATGAACAAGTATCAATGAACTCTCTATTCATAAAAGCAAACACATAATGTTTCACTTAGACAAGGGGTGTCAAACTCATTTTCACCAGAGGCCACATTAACCTTGCAGTTGCCTTCAAAGGGCCAAATGTAATTTAGGACTATATAAATGTAACTATTCCTTAACTGTTATGTGAGTGCTCAGTGCTGATGCTGGGTAGAAACAAGGTGCCGGGCTGGATAAAATGAGGTGGATGGTTGGATTTGGTCCATGGGCCTTGTTTTGCTACCTGTGACTTAGACCAGTGTTACTGAATTAAGATGAATTCCCATGGGAGTATTTTTCACATCCTCATGAATCACAGATGAGTTTACAATGAGCCATGCTTTTAGGAAAGAATGCCAAATAAATTCATATTCATTAGACATTAAAATAACATGTTTAAAAATGCATGGTCTCACATTAAATATAAGGCAATCATTTATCTATCAGCTTCAAATATAGGTGGAAGGAAATAGGGTTCAAAGCCCAAAACATAGGAAAAGATTTAAGTGTTCAACTTTCAAAAAAATTTTTAGTCCGTGTTTGGTCAAAAACTTATAGTCAGGTCATTGTGCCTGTAGTCTATAGAAGGTACCCATGAGTTACAGAAAGTTGACTCAATGATAAGCTATTGACCACTTAATCCTCAGAGGGACTGGGAAGGGGCTGGAGAAGCAAGGGCCCTTGGGCCTAAAAATATACTTTTTATGAATTCCATGAAACTAAAAATCTGGGAAGCACTGAGGAGGCATCAATCAAAATATTTCATGGTGTGTGTGTGTGTGTGTGCATGTGAGAGTATGTGCACTGTGGTGCGGGGTGGGGGTAGAATAGGAAGCATAAGGCTGGAAACATGTACAACACATGCAAGGGCCTGGGCCTTGGCCTCTCCACTTTATGGGGCATGTGTTTGCAGGAAACTTGCTTCCTGGATTAAGACCATGTTGCACCAGTTGCACATTGCCCCTCTATTCCTGGGACTTCCTCTGATGAAGACTACATGTCCATGAAAATGAAAAGGCAGTGGAGAACTTAAGAGCTCTGTCTGTGAAGTCCACTTCCTGGGTTCAAACAGTGGTACCACCAGTAATTAGTGGGGTCATTTTGAGCTAGGTAACTTTCTTTAGCCTTACTTTTTTTCACCTATAAAATAGGCTGATAATGGTACTTACCTCACAGTTTTGTGGGGAATAAATGAATTAAGGCATGTAGACTGCTTGTCCCAGTGACTGACATAGAGCAGGCCCCCATTCAATGTTGGCTATTATGATTATTGACCAATTACTAGGTGCATTATCTTCATTCTTGATCCCCATAATGACCATATGAGGCAGATACTACCATTCCTTATTTCCATTTTACAGGTACCCAGGCTGAAGGCCAGTGTGACAAATTGCTCTGCCCAAGGCCACACCATGAGGAAGAACAGAAAACAGGCTTCAAGGCCCTCCCCCCTTACTCCCACTATCATCACTCCTCCCATGCTTCTTAAATTTCTTCTGCCAGGTCAAGAACCTGCATCTTTGCAGGTTCCAGGTATAGGAAAACTTCTGGAAGACTTTGAAATGGGCAAAGAAGTCATTGGATATCCTTTCAATGTAATTGGAAGCTCAAGGGATTGTATAGGTCTGGTGTCTGGTGGAATACAATTGATCATTCCTGTGAACATTGACACTTTTTTCTTTTTAAAGAAATTATTGTTGTTCAGTTACAGTTGTCCTGCCTTTTTTCCCCTTGCTCACCCCAACCCTGTTCCCCCAATTCCCACAGTCAATCCCCACCACCATTGTCCATGCCCATGAGTCCTCTATTCATGTTCCTTAGGCTACAAGAATACCCAAAGAAGCTAACACTAAGACACATCATACTTTTTTTATTGTTGTTCAATTACAGTTGTCCCCATTTTCCTCTCTTTACTCTCCTCTGCCCTACCCATCCCCACCTTCCACACTCAGTCCTCCCCCGCATTGTTCTTGTCCATGAGTCCTTTATACATGTTTCTTGACTTGACCTTTCCTCTTCTTTCCACCATCATTCCCTTCCTCCCTCCCCTCTGGTCATTGTCAATTTGTTCTTTTTTTCCACCTCTCTGGTTCTGTTTTACTCATTTGTTTGTTTTGTTGATTAGGTTCCACTTATAGGTGAGATCACGTGGTATTTGTCTTTTACCACCTGGCTTACTTCACTTAGCATAATGCTCTCTAGTTCCATCCATGGGGTTGCAAAGGGTAGGAGTTCCTTCTTTCATTCTGCTTCCTTTTTCTTATGTTACATCCTTTTGGAAATTCATTTTAGCATTCCTTAACTGACTACAAATGCATGCTATTTTGAGTTCTCCTTTGCACCCCTGTGCTGTGTTGCTAGCTGCCTCATAAATGAGTTAAATAAAACCTTCAACATGTGTTTATTTAAAACAAACAAACCACGGCCAAGTTACATTGCTCTTGTAAAGTCTAGGAATCATCCCCTCTTTTCTTCTCATCCTCCCTCCCCATGGCCTACACTGGCCTGAGAGCTACTTCCTATGAAGCTACACTCAGAGACAGCAGAGAGCCAAGGGCAAGAATGCTGATCCGAGGATGAGGAGGCCTGCAGCCCCTTGAGAGCTTTGGAGTGTACATTGGACATGGTAGATGATCCATTTACTCTTTCCTAGTTTCTGTCCCTTCACCTGGAAAATGGAATTTATAAACCATATCACAAAGTCGCTTCTACATTTTACTTGGCCTTCAGGGATAGCAGGCCATCCCTCTGTAAATCCAGTGAACATATACAGAGCAGTTGGGGGCTGAGCATGAGTCATTCGGCTGTCTCAGGCCTACACTCCACCTCGTACTCCCAGGCTCATACTCCCAGATCCAGAACTAGTGACTGGAATCTAGAGCAATGGAGCACCAAAGAACCTGCACAATTCAAGGTCACCTTCCAGATAACTGCTGGGATTTAGGCAAAGCATTTTGCCTGAAAGGTGGAGAATGTATGGGTTGTTTGAGGGGTGCTTTGTTGGAATTAGCTTAAAACCTTTGGTTTGAGCCCAGAACTGGATTTCCTTCTTGGGTTTCCTCAAAAATCCTGGGCTAACCCAAGGCCACATCATTTGGGGCCTCTGTTTTCCCTCGCCTGGAGGGAAGGTGCATCATGTCTTTTGCCTCAGGGCCCATGTTACAGAGAAAAGCATACAGGGCCCTAATTACTGGATTATCAGGCTGTGAATCAGAGGTATCTGAACTCCTGTCTCTCCCTTTTACCAGGGCAGAGAATGGACTCTTCCCCCATCTTTCTCACCAATGGCAGTGCCCAGATTTAGGAGGCCTTACCTTGTACCTGGTAGTGTGTAAGCACTTTGCATGCATGACAATTGAGGAAATGGAAGCTCAGAGCACAGAGGTGACTTGCTCAGGGTCACACTGGTAGTAACTTGGCAGAGCCAGAAGTCAGTTTTGAGACTGCTTGTTTCTTGCCCAATTTCAATTACCCAATCCTATGCAGCTTTGAGGGAAAGGAACAGGTGAAGGAGGGAGAGGGCAATTTGCCTGTGATTCCAGAATGGCCCAAGGAAGCTTAGGAATCTCCTGGAAATGAGGATTGGGTGGTCCTATCTGAGATGCTCAGGGCACTGGAAAAGCAGCCCACAACAGATTACAGTAGTTCCTACTGTGGAGGACTTTCTACTTGCCTATCCACTGGCTACAGCAGCAGAGGTCACAAAAAGAGAACTCCAGTGTCCTTCTAGTCTGGGGTATCTCCTGTCTGCAAGGATAATGGAAGAATTTATCAGAGAGCACTCTGGCCTTTCAAGCAGAAAGTTGCTTTAGACATACAGGGACAGATTAGAAAGAGCATAGGCAGACAAAGTGGACCTTTGTCATTTTTTCTGGAGCTAATATCTAAGGGTTTTTCCTACATTTAGGAACCCTGACTGGTCTGTTTTATGTTCCCTATGCCCACTACTACTGAATCAAAACACAGGACATTCAGTATTTTTCCATATGTATTTTTTTACCATAATGAATAGTGTTGAAACTAGGTCTAACTCTAATAAAACACATGCTTTAAAATATTTATTATGAAAAAATTTTGAACACACACAAAATAGAATAGTATAATGACTCCCTATGTACCCATTGCCCAGATGCAATAGTTATCAACACTTTTCATGTTAGCTTTATTTATCTCCCTTTCTTTTCCTCTTTTGTACTTTGTTTTAATATTCTGAAGGAAATCCGAGATGTTATTTCATTTACTTCTACATACTTCATTTTGCATCTCAAAAAATTAGGGATATTTTCACATACAATGACAATATTATCATTGCCCTTGGCCAAAGTAACAATTTCTATAAAGCCATGCTGTTGATAATAAAGATCCAGTCAGACATGAAAGATACACTAATTTAAATAAAGAACAATTTACAGGGAAACAACAGTAGAGTGGATAAAATCGAGAATCAAATCAATAATTTGGAACTTAGGGAAGCAAAGAACAACCAATCAGAACAACAAAGATAAAAAATAATAATAAAAAAGAGGACATTGTAAAGAGCCTCTGGGACAAGTTTAAGTGTTCCAACATTGGCATCATAGGGGTGACAGAAGGAGAATAGAAAGCACATGAAATTGGAAATCTATTTGAAAAAATAGTGAAAGAAAACTCCCCTAATTTGGTCAAGGAAATAGATATGCAAGTCCAGGAAGCACAGAGAATCCCAAACAAGATGGACACAAAGAGGGCCACACCAAGACACTATACATTATACAAGACATTATAATTAAAATGCCAGAGGTTAATCATCAAATCATTACTATGTGAAATGTTAAAGGAACTTATTTAAGAAAAACATTGCTGGATGGGAGGGGGTGTAGGGGAATGGGTGAAGAGGTGAGGGGATTAAGAAATATCAACAGGTAGTTACAGAATAGCCATGGGGATGTAAAGTACAGTATAGGAAAGGTAGTAGCTAAAGAACTTATACTTATGACTCATGGACATGAAGAATGGTGCGGGCATTGCCTGAGGGGGTGGGGGGTGCTGAATAGAGGGGGCAAAATGGGAAAAACTAGGACAACTGTAGTAGCATAATTAATAAAATATAATTAAAACATAAAAAACATGCTATTGAGCACTACTAAGTACTTTCTCCATTCTGCTTTCTTTCACAGCCTCCAGTAGAAAGTATTTCTTAGGCATTTGCTCTTGTTCCTCCTCTGAGCTGGAATTATAGTTTCATTTGTATTGGCTACTCATAGTATATCTCTTTAGGTAAGCAGGGGGCCAGGGTTCCCTGTCCCTGTTTTACAAGGCCATATAGTCAATTACTGGATGATGAATGAGACTCCAGCACTAGGGCTGGGTCTATACGGCCCCAAATACAGTTCAAAAGGAAATTAGGTGAAGGGACTCCTTGCCTGGGGACAGTCCTGCATCATTTCTGTTGTTGTTGAAATCCTTACCTCAGTAAATCCTTTCTCTGGGACAGTTTGATCATGGCACATTGGGACAGCTTGAGTGATGAGATCAGTGAGACTTTTGAGTTTGTTCTCCATCTAATTGGAGTGCAGCTGCTACCTTCCGAAGCCACACCTTGTGGCCTTTCTCTTCCTCTACCTCTGTTTCTGGAACTAATTGGGAGGTGGGTCTCATCTGTCCTCTATTTCTAGGCTTGAACTTGCCCTCTGCCAATGCAAAAGACTCCAAGAGCATCCACAGGCTGGAGCAGGACAAAGTCCAGAAGCAGCAAAACTAGTTCCACCGCTTTTCTGTCCTTGCTCTTTTCTCATTTCAGAAACTTCTTAGGTGCCTGGGCTCTCCTGAACTTGACCTCCATTTTTAATTCCCCAGACCTCTTTCACACTCCTAATCTCCCACCTGCATTTCCCAGATCAGTCTCTCAGAGCCTGGCTTTCCAAAATAAAAACTGGCTTGTGGGGAGAGGGAATCCTTGTTGTTGGCTAATGGAGGATGGATCAGTCTAGTCCAATTAGGACAACGGAAACCACTGAGTATTTAAGGAAGAAGGAATTCAGTGTGGGGAATTGGTTACCCAGCTGATGAGAGAACTTTAGTGCCAAGGTGAGGGCAATGAAGCTACCCAGAGGTTATCCATAGCAAGGAGCTCCTATGCTCCTATGCTAGAACCTAGGGGTTGGGTCACTTGGTGGAAACTGGAGCCACAATAAACCTGGTCAGCACTGCTGGAGCCTCAAAAGACAGTCACTCCTGGGAACACCACAAGAGGGAGAGAAATACATTGGATTCTCTCTTACTTCTGTTTTCCAATGTCCTACCAGTGCTTTCCCTTCAGAGTCTAGGAACCTCTGAGCCTGCAAGGGTCAAATCATCCCCTTGTCCTTCCACCCCCCTCCTGTTACAATATAGAGCAGAGAAGGGAAAAGGAAGGAATGGATTTGGTGGTAAATAAGGCTGAGACCAGCATGGACCTAATGGCTAAATACTCCTTCTGTCCCTCTTCTATATCTTTTGATATCTTCTATATCTATATCTTCTATATCTTTTGATATATTCAAACTAACTCATTTGAATATATCAGGATCTATCTAGAACAGTTCTTTCAGCTGAAAAGAAAAAAAGAGTTTTAAGTGTAAGGGTGGAGTGGAGTATGAAACTGCATCCTTAACTATCTACCTGCAAGTGTTATCCAGATTCGACCCAGTTCTCTTATTTTACCTCCCACTGTATGCACCCCTGCCTCCTCACACATGTACATGCAGAATCCAGTAAAAATAGGTGGGCCGATTTGATTTCTGGCAATGTGTGACATATGCATTGGCTCCCTGGACAGTGTAAACCCAATCTTTTTGACTGCAGGGCTTCAGCTTGGCAGCATGATCCTGAACTGCAGTGCTGTCAGCCAGGTGAGCCTGCTGGCATCACAGTTCAAAAAGCATACCTACTAATTCCTCAGGTGTTCTACAAGTTCGAATGTGTAGCTGAAGGGAGATGACTGGGAGGGATAAAAGGAAGACACCAAACTCCATGCTTTCCCACATCTTACCTCATTTAATCTTCACAGTCCCTCAAGGTAGCTACCCTTCTGCCAACTTTGTAAACATAAACTTTTTTTAAGAATGATTTTAGATTTACAGAACAGTTGCAAAGACAGTACTGAGTTTCTATATATTCACCCAGTTTCCCCGGATGTTAACATCTTACACAACCATCTTAGGTCTATTTTTACAAATGAGGAAACTGAGGCTCAGAGAGGTTTAGTGAGGTGTCCAAAGTCATAGAGCTAGGACTCAGCAGAAGAAAGAGACATAAATCCAGGTTAGTCTCATTGCACTACACCAGTAAGTTGAATTATTTTCATCTAGTTAGGTGGGAAGTCACTCTGAACCTGGAATCCTTCACTTCACCTTGTAGTTCACTCGTAAATATTATCAGAGAGCATTTCTTCCACAGAGACTTGCAATTTTTGAACTGAAATATACATCTGAGGCCATTTAATTCAGGGAAGGCAAGTAAGATGCATTTCATTTGCCAACTTTACTTGAGCAGTAGAGGCTATTTGGGACCCAGTGGTGAGAATGATTCTAAGTCCACATGTTTGCTCATTAGGAAAGACTCCTGATTACTGATGCCTGTCATGGATGTCAAAGAGGAGGGTGGTGGAACCCAGGTGACATATCTATCCCTCAGCAAATCTGTTCATTTTCAAAGTAACTGAGGCTCAGAGAGGGGACAATGTCTTTGGTTCATTAGTGGGACAGCTAAGAACAGAACTGGGGCTCCTGACTCATGATCTCATGTTCTTTCTGCTTTATAATGGATTCACAGTAACAGTCATAATAACTACCACTTAATTGAGCATCTACTCATTGCCAGTCATAGTGCTAAGCACTTTCACTTTCCATACTTTACCTTTAATCTTCAAAACAACCCTGCAAGGCAGGTATTTTTTACCCCCAAATTACCCAGATTTGTGAAGTTAAACAAAAACTTACTAAAGAATCACAGCAGTTGGCCCCAGCTGGTGTGGCCCAGTGGATTGAATGCTGGCCTGCAAATAAAAGGGTCACATGTTCGATTCCCAGTCTAGGGCACATGCCTGGGTTTCGAGCCAGGTCCCTAGTAGGGAGTGTGTGAGAGGCAACCACACTTTGATGTTTCTCTCCTCTTTCTCCCTCCCTTCCCCTCTGTCTAAAATAAATAAATAAAATATTTTCTAAAAAGACTCACAGCAAAAAAGTGGTAAAGCTGGAGTGTAAAGAGAGGCTGATCTGGTTCCAAAGCCTACACTGGGTCTCTCATTTTCTACAAATATGAAGTTGAATTTACTCTCACAGCCTACATCAGGTGGAGATGCCTCTTGTCCCATTGATTTGATTAGGGCTCAACTGTGGTGCAGGGGGAAAAATCATTTTTGTTTTTACTAATTTTCTCAAAAAGATTTGTTTGCAGGCCCTTACCTTTATGGAGCTGATTTCATTGGGCTGTTTTATGTTAGATGTGTTAAAAATTGACATGTGAAGAGAGCTGATATGAAAGGTGACCTGGTTAACTTACAAATAAATGATTAATATAACCTCATTGTGCAGCTCATCTGCATTACTGATTATCTCACTTGGAAGGCTCAGAAAAACAACAGGTCAGACAATAAAATCCATGCTAGCCTAACACTGTAGGATCTAAGACCATGGATGAATGAGAAATAATCAAAGGTAATTAACTAAGAAGGAACTCTATGGAATTCCAAGATAATTTAAAAATGTTTCTTTTCTAACCTAAGAATATCTGACATTATTAGCAAATTAATTGGTAATGAATAGGGTAAGGAAGAGAGGCGAGTTAATAAGAATTACTAGATAAAACATTTAAAAAAATTGACAGGGTTAGAATTACAAAAGAAAGACATTCAATTCAACTGACTTCATTACAGCAATTCAACATTGATTAGGGACATATTATGTGTGTGGCTATGGCCTGTGTACTTAGGGGAAATATAAAGAGATTATGCTCTTCCACCTTGACAATCTACTGAATAGATACCCATCCAAGTTTAGGCAGGATAATAAAAAATCTCTTATGTACAGATATGGGTGCAATTCATAAAATTGCTTCTGTGAAATAGCATTATATGCCACTGTATATATATCTTGTATGCCAGATGTTACTGTTACTATCCCACTAAATGTTCAAATAGCATAGGAGCCCCAGTAATAACAAATAAATTAATTATCTATCTGTATTTACTTCAATTCCCAAAAGTATTCTAAATATGAGGAATCTCTTTCTTAAAGGCCCCAATGTAGCCTTACTTACTGTTTATGAGCACTGGGTCCTTTCTAAGTGTTTAATGCCCATGTCACACTGGTTACTATACATTTTGATTTGTCACAAATTACTTAACCTCAGTGAGCCTCAGAAAATTGATCTAATAACAATTATATGAATCTAATGATAGATCCTTGTAAAAGGGACCTAATAATAATTCTCATCTTCTACAGTGGCTGTGAGGATGATGTGAGATGCACAACTACAGTGTCCAGTACACAATAAGCACTCAGACTTCTGGCCAAGATGGAGGCATAGGTAGATATACTCTGTTCCTTGCACAACCAAAGGACAACAACAAATTTAAAAATAAAAAACAACCAGAACTGCCAGAAAATTGAATTGTATCAAAGTCCAATGACCAACAAGTTAAAGAAGAAATATTCATCTAAATCGCTAGGAGGGGCAGAGATGGGCAGCCAGGGTGAAGAGGACTCATGGCAAGGTGGCAGCTTGAGGACTGGGGTGGGTGAGGCAGTGGCTGGTGGAGCAGGCAGTCCTACATTAATGTATGGATAAACTGGGAGGAACAACTGGGGACTGAGACAGACCTCGCAACCCAGGGTTCCAGCCCAGGGAAATAAAGCCCCAAAGCCTCTGACTGAATAAACCTGTGGGGGTTGCAACAGTGGTGGCAGAAACTCCCAGATTCACAGGAGAGTTTGTTGGAGAGAACCACAGGGTCCTAGAATATACACAAGCCCACCCACCTGGGAATCAGCACCAGAAGGACCCGATTTGCTTGTTGGTAGTGGAGGAAGTGACTGAAAGCTGGCCAAGAACTGAGCAAGCGACATTGTTCCCTCTCAGCCTCTCCAACACATACAGTGCCACAATGCAGCTACAGGGGTTGCCCCTGGCAATACCTAAGGCTCCACCCCTCACTACCTAACAGGCAAGTCCATATTTTTTTTAAAAATGGTCCAAATGAAAGAAAAGATCAAAGCTCCAAAAAATACAACTAAGCAACAAAGAGATAGCCAGCTTATCAGATGCACAGTTCAAGACACTGGTAATCAGGATGCTCACAGAAATGGTTGAGTATGGTCACAAAATAAAGGAAAAAGTGAAGGCTATACAAGGTGAAATACAGGAAAGTGTACAGGGAACCAACAGCAACAGGAAGGAAACTGGAACTCAAATCAACAGTTTGCACAAGAAGGAAGAAATAAAATATTCAATCAGAACAGAATGAAGAAACAAGAACTCAAAAACTTGAGGAGAGGCTTGGGAATCTCCAGGACAACTTTAAGTGTTTCAACATCTGAATCATAGGGGTGCCACAAGGAAAAGAGGAAAAGCAAGATATGGGAAACTTATTTTAAAAAGTAATGAAGGAGAACTTCCCCAATCTGGCAAAGGAAATAGACTTCTAGGAAGTCCAGGAATCTCAGAGAGTCCCAAAGAAGTTGGACCCAAGTAGGAACATACTGAGGCCCATCATAATTACATTACTTAAGATTAAAGATAAGGAGAGAATCTTAAAAGCAGCAAGAGAAAAGGAGACAGTTACTTACAAAGGAGTTCCCATAAGGCTATCTGCTGATTTCTCAAAAGAAACCTTGCAGGCAAGAAAGGGCTGGAAAGAAGTATTTGAAGTCATGAAAGGCAAGGACCTACATCCAAAATTACTCTAGCCAGCAAAATTTTCATTTAGAATGGAAGGATAGATAAAGTGCTTCCCAGATAAGGTCAAGTTGAAGTAGTTCATCATCACCAAGCCCTTATTATATGAAATGTTAAAGGGACTTATCTAAGAAAAAGAAAATCAAAAGTATGAATAGTAAAATGACAACAAACGGACAACTATCAACAGCAGAACCTAAAAACAAAAACAAACCAAGCAAACACCTAGAAGAGGAACAGAATTACAGAAAGGGAGATCACATAGAGGGTTATCATCGGGGAGGGTGGGAATGGGGGAAAAGGTACAGGGAATAAGTAGCATAAATGGTGCTTATTGTACAAAGCGAACAGGGGGAGGTTAAGAATAGTATAGGAAATGGAGAAGCCAAAGAACTTACATGTATATCCAATGGACATGAACTAAGGGGGGCGGAAGTGTGGGTGGGGGTGTGCAGGGTGGAGGAGAATATGGAGGGGAAAATTGGACAACTGTAATAGCATAATTGATAAAATATATATAAGAAAAATGGGAGAAAAAAGATGGAGGCTAGGTAAGAGGGAGCAGATTCCACTTCCACCTTCACATGGGAGAAAAACTTGGCTGATCTATGGAGGAACAGAGCAGACAGCCACCAGTACCACAGCATATATGAAAACAGGAGACCAAAAATTGTAGCGGACATTGAAAAACCAGATGGTAAGGTGAGTGCATAAGGACAATAAGAGCCCAGCGATCAGCGTGGGGACCAGGGAGGCTGCAGCCCTAAGCCCAGGGCCTGCTGGGCCAGCTACAGGGCTCTTGAGAGAGAGCTGGGTCGACGCTCTCCCACCCCTGGCCAAACAGGGTTTGAGTGGCACCGGGAAACACCTGGTTGCTTGTAGTCTCAGAGAGAGGAGTAAGGACTAAGTGGCAAACACATGGGGGCTGTGAGCACCCACGCATAGCCCTGGGAAGAGTGTGCACCTGAGCCTGTGTGACTGGAAGCAGCCTGGCCAGGCATGCACGCCCACAACCTCAGGAGAGAGAGTTTTGTGGAATTCTCAGGGCCCACACACGTGGACCCAGAGAGAGCACACCTTCACAAAACACCCAAGGCTCACACCTGTAAACTCGGAGAGAGCACTCCAACCTCAGGAGGCCCGGAGCCCATACCCAGAACTTTCCAGAGGGGCACCAGGCTAGCTCTGTGGAGAGTGCACACCAGCCCTGGGGAAGGTGATCCTGAGTCTGACTGAGTGCTGAATAGAAAGGGAGAAAAGTCATACTAGTCACCCTTTAGCCTGCTGTAGCCAGAAAGAACAGAAAAACCAGTTTGGCCAGTTTGAACCCACCAAGAGGGTATTTTTTGTTGTTGTTGTTGTTGTTTGTTTGATTTTTAAAGTATTTTTTTATTTTTTATTTTTATTACTGTTTTTTTAAATAATCAATATTATATTTATTTTTTTCTATTTTTTATTTTAATGGTTATTGAAGTACAGTTTTCTGTCTTTTACGCCCATCCCAGTCCACCCCAACCCCCCATTGCTCCCCACCTCCCTCCCACTTCCACCCCCCTTAGTTTTGTCCATGTGTCCTTTATACTTGTTCCTATAATCCCTTCCCTTTTCCCCCTGAAATTCCCTTCCCTCTCCCCTCTGGTTACTGTCATCCCATTTTTTATTTCAATGTCTTTGGTTATACTTTGCTTGCTTGTTTGTTTTGTTGTTTAGGTTCCTGTTAAAGGTGAGATCATATGGTATTTGTCTTTTACTGCCTGGCTTATTTCACTTAGCATAATGCTTTCCAGTTCCATCCATGCTGTTGCATAGGGTAGGAGCTCCTTCTTTCTTTCTGCCACATAGAATTCCATTGTGTGTACGTACCATAGTTTTTTGATCCATTCATTTACTGATGGGCACCTAGGTTGCTTCCAACACTTGGATATTGTAAATTGTGCTGCTATGAACATTGGGGTACATTGGTTCTTTGGAATGGTGTCTCAGGGTTCTTGGGATATAATCCTAGCAGTGCAATTGCTGGGTCAAAAGGCAGTTCCATTTTTAGTTTTCTGAGAAAATTCCATACTGTTTTCCATAGTGGTTGTACCAGTCTGCAATCCCACCAGCAATGAACTAGGGTCCCCTTATCTCCACAACCTCTCCAACAATTGTTGTTTGTTGTTTTGTTTATGATGGCCATTCTGACCGGTATAAAGTGGTATCTCATTGTGGTTTTAATTTGCATTTCTCTGATGGATAGCGATATTGAGCATCTTTTCACGTATCTCTGAATCCTCTGTATGTCCTCCTTGGAGAAATGCATGTCCAAGTCCTTTGCCCATTGTTTAATTGGGTTGCTTGTCTTCTCGGAGTGGAGTCGTGTAAGTTCTCTGTATATTTTGGAGGTTAAACCCTTGTCTGAGGTATCATTGGCAAATATATTTTACAATATTGTTGGGTCTCTTTTTATTTTAATGCTGTTTTCTTTAGCTGTGCAGAAGCTTTTTATTTTGATGGGATCCCATTTGTTTATTCTTTCCTTTATATCCCTTGCTCTGGGGGACATATCAGTAAAAATGTTGCTGCATGAGTTATCTGAGATTTTCCTGCCTATGTTCTCCTCTGGGATTTTAATGGTGTCACGGCTTCTATTTAAGTCTTTTATCCATCTTGAATTTATTTTTGTGTATGGTGTAAGTTGGTGCTCGAGTTTCATTTTTTTGCACGTAGCTGTCCAGTTCTCCCAACGCCATTTGTTGAAGAGACTGTTTTTACTCCATTTTATGGTGTTGCCCCCTTTGTCGAATATTAACTGACTGTAGAGACTTGGGTTAATTTCTGGGCTCTCTTTTCTGTTCGATTGGTCTATGTGCCTGTTTATATGCCAGTACCAGGCTGTTTTGATTACACTGGCCTTGTAATACAGTTTGGTATCAGGTATTGTGATCCCTCCTACATTGTTCTTCTTTCTCAAAATTGCAGCTGCTATTCAGGGTTGTTTATAGTTCCATATAAACTTTTGAAGTGTTTGTTCTATGTCTGTGAAATATGCCATTGGTACTTTGATAGGTATTGAATTGAATCTGTATATTTCTTTGG